>SEYY01008688.1:30000-37500 GCA_009176605.1 Armadillidium nasatum | reverse complement strand
CTTTCCCTCAGTATTGTAAGTATGGATTAGTCCAACCTATTCCGAAGAAAGGTAGCCGCTCTGATCCTTCTAACTATCGCTCTATTAGCCTGTTCTGGCTAAGATCGTTGAAGTCCTTCTCAACTCTTATTTTTTAGATCATTTGGAATCTCATTCCCTTCTATCTGATCATCAGTATGGCTTTCGACGTTCGAAGTCTACGGGTGATATACTTTCCTATCTCAGATTTATGGTCTTCTGTACTTTGGGACCATGGGGAGACTTGCTTGGTGACGCTTGACATATATCTAAGGCATTTGATTGGGTATGGCATGCGTCACTGTTTTTCCAAACTTCCCTCATTTGAGTTTGCTATTTCTCTTTGCTTACTCATGTTTGGCTTTCTTTCTAATAGTTTCATTTCGTCTGTTGTTGATGGAGCGACTTCTTTTTCCTTTCCTGTCAATAGTGTTTCTCAGGATTCTGTCTTGTCTCCTACTCTATTCCTACTTTTCATTAATGATCTCAGCTGTTCATCTAACCCTATCCATTCTTATGCCGATGACTCGACCCTCCATTCTTCTACTCATTTCAAATCTACTCTCCCTTTTGCATCTAGAATTTCCTATCGTCTTCATCTTTCTGATATGAATAGAATTTCCTAGTGGGTCGTCTCTACCTTGTGAAATTCAAATCTTTAAAAACTCAACTTCTTGAAATTTCCCTCTCAAAGATACCTCCTAACTTTTCTATCTTTCGATGGTTCTCCAGTCTTTCCTGTTGACAGTATAAATATCCTTGGCCTTCACATAACACAATGGTTGCTAGGGCGGCCTCAAAGAAGCTAGAAGTTCTGTTTTGACTGAGAATTTTTTACTTTTTCGCAGTTACTCCATTTATACAAGGGCCTCATCTGCCCTTGGATGGAGTACTGTTCATATTTGAGGTGGCTCAGGCTTCACCCGTCTTTTGGGTAGGGTTGAGTCAAAGGCTACATTAAAGACATAAATTATTATATAATAATAACGAGGATATATTCAAAATGTTATTGGTGCCTTGCCTCTTTTCAATAGGTACTACATAGGCAAATGCTGGAGGGAACTGTCCACTCGTACACCTCTGCCTTTACGATGGCCTCGTAGCACAAGGTGTGCTTTGTCTACATGTAAATTTTGTGTGGACATACACAACTCCAGTCTTGCGCCTGTGATGCCTCTCGCTTTCCAGTCACTTCTGTTTTGTGGAATTCTCTCCTATCTTCTCTGTTTCCTGCCAAATGTGCTCTCAATTGCTTTAAAGCACACGTTTATGCTCATCTACGAAATTTACGTTAAGCGAGCCTTGTAGGGTTTTTCTTATTCTCTTATTGATCTAACACCCCCTCCTTGAATATATATATATATATATATATATATATATATATATATATATATATATATATATATATATATATATATATATATATATATATATATATATATATATATATATATATATATATATATATATATATATATATATATATATATATATATATATATATATATATATATATATATATATATATATATATATATATATATATATATATATATATATATATATATATATATATATATATATATATATATATATATATAGGAACGTAAACATTCGCATCCGCGGATGTGAAAAAATAGACATCCGCATCCGCGGATATTAAAAATTTGACATCCGATACATCATATATATATATATATATATATATATATATATATATATATATATATATATATATATATATATATATATATATATATATATATATATATATATATATATATATATATATATATATATATATATATATATATATATATATATATATATATATATATATAATTTTTTTATAGGCTGTTCTGAAAGTAAAAAGTTAAATTGCGAATCTGAAGAAAAAGAAAATTGTGTAAAAAAATGGCAATTCTGTGATTATTGCAAGAAAGAATTCAAATATTTATCAAGTCATTTAAAAGTTCATGGACTTCTTCCAGATGAAAGGAAGAAGATTGTCCATGAGAAGAGGAAACGTAAGCCTATGAAAGGGAAGAGAGTTCGAAGATGTCCATTTGCACAATGCGCAAAGGCGCAACCCTATGTTAGATTGGACAAACACTTACAAAGTTTCCACAAACTTAAATTAGATCATCCGATGTACAAAAAGTTTGTGAATACTCATTCTGTGCGACATAAACCTTTGAAATTGAAGTCCAAATCTAATGAAGAACCAGAGAAATCGAGTGAACCATGTTTATCAGCAGAACAAGAGGAATCAAATGAATCATGTGAGCAAATAGGACAAAAGAAATCAATTAAACCACATGAGCAAATAGGACAAAATAGATCATCTGAACCACATGAGCAAATAGGACAAAATAAATTAAATAAACCATTTGAGCAAACAGAACAAAAAGAAATCAATTGAACCATATGTGTAGAAAACAGGACATAAGAAATCAAGTGAACCATATGAGATAAAGAAATTAAATGAGCAATCAGAACAAAAAAAATAAATAAATAAACTGACCCAGAATAATTGACAACCTTTCAATATTCCTCAATTTCGTCTGTCAAGTTTTTACTTTTAAAACAATATAAATGTTATGGAAAAAGAGTTAATGATAAAACTGTACTGGAAAATAGAGCATTTGAAAATAAAGCACAAACCTAGAAGTAATTTAAGATTGCTGGAAAATGACGCCATGTCTTCAGTATCCAATATTCAACAATTTTAAATTGAAAATTATCTAATTCTTAAAGCTATTTTAAGAAATGTTTGTAGATCATGTTTGTTAAGCCAATATTGACTTCCGAGTTGAAGGAACCACAAAGAGAGAGAGAGTTAAAAAGTGGTATATTTTATTTCATATTTTTGGGGAATTTAAAGCTAGAAGAGAACATGATCCTGCAGAGGTTACTTTAGAAGTGGAACTTTAAAATAGGTATTTGTGCTCTGCAGAGGAAATTCCATCTCTCATAGTTTCAGGTGATAGTATCTTATAAACAGGTGTTATTTCTTGGACATATGTTTCCATTAATTCCAATAACTTCTAAAAAAAACATCGTAAGCATCTTTAAGAGAACTGGAATCATATTTTACAACAACAATTGTCACGAAAATAATGACAACAGTAGTTCATTCTACATCAAAACCAAAGATAATACAGCAAATCATTTTATGCCATCAAGTTGAATATATATTAAAAATTAAACATAATTGTCTGAGTGTTGATGCATGTAAGATCGTACATAAAATAATATCTGGTAAAAATATGAGAGACTGTATCTAATTTAGAAAATAATATGCACTATCTGGTTCACGTTTGATATCGTTATCTACAGAATCCAAATTTAAGACTTTAATAGTTTAGCAGCTACATGTATTTCTTTTGCATATGAACTACATTTTTATCATCTCCGATAACAAGTGAAGAGTCCCCAAGATAAGTTGAGTAATGTAATGAAAAAAAAGAAAGAGAAAATGACTGATTATGATGGTAAGTGTAGTCTTAATAAGTGACTCTTTCAAAAAGTAAACTATTCTTGACCAAAGGATTTCAAAAGGAAGATTGTCATATAAGGAGCGAAAACATCTATAAGTTTTATGAAGACTGCATAAAATGTCCATTGATTCTGTCAATGAAGTCTAATAGACAGAAAATAGATAATGATGTGCGTTTATCTAACCAAACTTCTGAGCATTTTTTTTTTAAATAGATGAATTCAATAATGAATTACAAACAAGTACATCAGAATCAGAATAAAGTATCTTATGAAACCAGTAGGTTGGTTCCGAACAACTCGTATGATAAACTACAAAAATGGTGATGCAAAACCCACTACCCAGACCCATGCAATCTAACTTTACCACTTTACCAACCTGTCTTTCACCAAGATAAGTTTTTGATTCACCAAGCTACTACTACCAAAAAGATTACAAAGATTAATTTTATATTACCAGTTATTTTTGGAGCGTTTTATTTAGTTATTTTTACCTATTACAAGTATATATATATATATATATATATATATATATATATATATATATATATATATATATATATATATATATATATATATATATATATATATATATATATATATATATATATATATATATATATATATATATATATATATATATATATATATATATATATATATATATATATATATATATATATATATATATATATATATATATATATATATATATATATATATATATATTGATCTGTTTAAATAAACTTTAATAAACATTGGAGCTAAAAATTATCTCCTTCACTTATATTTTTGTTTCACAAACATTTATCACTTTTTTCCTTCTGAAAAAATACATTCATGCTTTTTATGATATAAAACCTGTTATGTCGTTGCTTGTCTGCAAAGATTGGATTATTTTTTTTTTTACGTTTAAGTAGCTTCCAGGTACTTTGAAAGGTTAAGATTTGATAAAAATAGATATTTTTAAACATATTTGGGCTTTTGAAGGAGTGTGATAAGATTGGAAAATATTAGAAAAAAGGAATGTATAAAGGTGAATGATATGGATTTCATTGTATAGAAAAATTACTTATGGGTAAAACGTTCCTATAGAGAAAAATCAATAGTATGTGGGGGCAACTGCACAACTTCAAGAAGCTCTTTCGTACATAGCACTGTGATGAATGGTATCATGAGAAAGAAGTACGAATATTTAGAACTGGAATGTTTGAACAGAGACATTTCGAAGTTCACATTGAAACCCCCAAGAAAAACCCCATGGCATGTCTTTTCAATGGAGACCTTTAATCGATTATGTATTGTAGCAACAACTACATGTATAGTACATAAATTTTGTTGATTTCCAGCAGCCTTTGTTGCCGCAAATTTCCCCCGCCAGCGGCCAGAGCAAATACACATCCTCTAAAGTCACGTTCGGTGAAATGACAACGATCAAAATCGGTGATACTAAAAATGTGGTGAAATGTTACTATTTTGTAATTGAAAATTTCCGTTTTCCGATTATATCTGTTTTGATAACTAGTTGAAATATCGGTTACTACAATTATAATTAAAACCAGTTTAGTAATTATATGAATACAATATATCGGTTTTAACTATTATATAAATGCAATATATTATTCCAGTAATTATAATAAAATAATCGATTACCCATATATATATATATATATATATATATATATATATATATATATATATATATATATATATATATATATATATATATATATATATATATATATATATATATATATATATCAGCTGACTCAAATGTCGTCTGCGAGTAAAGGCGACTTGCACTGAGAAGACTCACAAGTAAGCAAACTAATGTAAAAAGTTATCATAAATGAAATAATTTATAATTGACTGGTTTGATAATTGATAATTATATTTTCAATTTAGAAAAATATCACTATAAATTAAATTAAATTGAACAAATCCATAATTTACTTGATACAAAATATGGCTCAATCGACTCGAATTCCTTTTCGGTTTACATTTACCACATATAAAACCACCAAATATTTTACAAGCAAAATTAGACTGATTACAGTCGTGTAAGTTTCTCTAGAATTTTACGCTGTTGAAATTATTATTAAAATAAACAATGATGCGGTAATTGTAGATGATACCATATATTTAATGTATATTTTTTTTTTACATCGCCACCATTCACGGGCAAAGCATTATTCAAGGAGGGGGTGTCAGAAGAATAAAAATAAAGTAAAAGAAAAAAAAAAAAAAAAAAACCTGCAGGACCCACCTAACGCAAATTTCTTAGGTGAGCGGCGACGCGGGCTTGAAAGAGATTGAGATTAAATTCGGCAGGAAACAGAAGATGGGAGAGAGTTCCACAGAACAGATGTCGCTGTAATGAAGGAGGCACCACAGCGGATAAGCCTGGTGTTGCCTATGTCCACGCAAAATTGATGCATAGATAATGCACCCCTAGTGCTACGAGGACGACGTAAAGGTGGAGGTATACGGATGGATAGTTCCCTCAAGCACTTAAAAAAAATAATAATAAAAAGAGAATCTCTGTAACACAGAAAAACTACAGTGTAAATTTCACACCAGTTTGAACTATTTTCACAGAAATAGAGGTTTTTGAAGGAAAAAATCCTAATACAATGATTAGGTTTATTAGGCATAATTAATCAATCAATTAGGTTCAAACACTGGTTCTGGAATAATTTGAAGAATCAGAAACAATAAAAACGATGAAATATATCCAACCCAAATATATATTATGAAAAGTTATAGGCAAAAGAAAAATGTATACAGTACAATTTTGAACCATCATTTAAGACGGATTTTTTGCCAAAATATGAACCCAAGGGAAGATATAATAATTAAATTAAAATTATATATAATAGTATATAAAAATTGAAAATAAAAGATGGGTGAACCCCTTACAAAGTCACTCATTCATACCCTTAATGATGGGAACTAATGGCTGGTTCGAATCTTAACTAGAAAATTTGCAACACTCCTTCCAGAACTTATTGAAGATCTTGTACCCACAGAGTCCTTCAAATGACTACCAAGACCTCTCAATAAACATATTTCTTATGGACTGTCCTGTAGATTCATCTCCACTTCATTTTTAATTGTCAAAATTAAAATAAAATGAATAAAAAAAATATAGGTAAGGTTTAATTAAAAAAAATATATATATATATATACATACATAATATATGGAATAATATAAGCACTAAGAATCATATAAATTTAAACTACCAATTAAATATTCAAAAAATTAAATAAAATTCAGATAAATTAACATTAATTTTCAAATATGGTAATGATAAAGATTAAGGAAATCTAAATCTGATAAAATAAGAAATAATAAACAAATATAAATACTTTATTTTAAGTAACTTTTCTTTTTTAAATATTAGGCGACAAACTACTGTAATATCAAGTTATATCAATCTCTTTTTTTTAAAGTTCTAATAACATATATATATATATATATATATATATATATATATATATATATATATATATATATATATATATATATATATATATATATATATATATATATATATATATATATATATATATATATATATATATATATATATGGGAAAAATAAAAGTACAAATCTTGATTAAGAAATGCAACAATAACGATAAAATCTGAAAACATATTGAAAAAGCAACTATATATATATATATATATATATATATATATATATATATATATATATATATATATATATATATATATATATATATATATATATATATATATATATATATATATATATATATACACAAAATTATATTAACATATGAAGCAGTCATACAAAAATATATATTTATTTTGGGGATAAGCTTTTATGGACTAATATTCGTTTACAAGGCGCCACAATGTAGAATTGAACGATGCTGGGGATTAATATGTAACATGGAAAACTTCTTCTCAAATAAACCCATTGCTGGGGGGAACAATTAATCAAATAAAATATCTACA
>SEYY01008688.1:0-25000 GCA_009176605.1 Armadillidium nasatum | reverse complement strand
CCCCCATTCATTTGAATAGGGGATATGAAAAAGCATCTGAAAACGCCCAATCTCTCTCTCTCTCTCTCTCTCTCTCTCTCTCTCTCTCTCTCTCTCTCTCTCTCTCTCTCTCTCTCTCTCTCTCTCTCTCTCTCTCTCTCTCTCTCTCTCTCTCTCTCTCTCTCTCTCTCTCTCTCTCTCTCTCTCTCTCTCTCTCTCTCTCTCTCTCTCTCTCTCTCTCTCTCTCTCTCTCTCTCTCTCTCTCTCTCTCTCTCTCTCTCTCTCTCTCTCTCTCTCTCTCTCTCTCTCTCTCTCTCTCTCTCTCTCTACTCTCTCTCTCTCTCTCTCTCTCTCTCTCTCTCTCTCTCTCTCTCTCTCTCTCTCTCTCTCTCTCTCTCTCTCTCTCTCTCTCTCTCTCTCTCTCTCTCTCTCTCTCTCTCTCTCTCTCTCTCTCTCTCTCTCTCTCTCTCTCTCTCTCTCTCTCTCTCTCTCTCTCTCTCTCTCTCTCTCTCTCTCTCTCTCTCTCTCTCTCTCTCTCTCTCATATATATATATATATATATATATATATATATATATATATATATATATATATATATATATATATATATATATATATATATATATATATATATATATATATATATATATGTTAGTGTAGGAGAAAAAGCATTTTTTTTACCCGAGGCTGTGAGTGGGTTGGGGTTGGTGATGGGGGAATGTGGAAGAGTGGAAGGGAGGGAGGGGGTAAAAAGATGGTTTATAACACAATAGCATCTTGAAAAAATTATCTTACATAAATATATTCATGCACTTCTCTCGTCAATGCCGGGAAGAGACTGATTCCTGTCTTTATGAAATAAAACTCCTCTCCAAATATCTGAAAAGTAACCAGATACCTTCAGATGGCTTCAAACGATGTATTGAACCTCCAAAATAACAAGAAAAATCATAAATAACATAACGGCTATTAGCATAGAATAGAGGTTCTTCATGGCTTAATATTAAGTCACGCGTCTTTCGATGGCTTAAAAATAAGCCCCACACAGCGAAAGGGTTAAATATAGAAACCAATAACTGTTTCCTTCCTATGTCATGTAAAAAGATACCAACAAAGATATTTGCAAATAGTGAAGTTTTGCAAATTTTCTTTGTCAAAAGAAGCATGAGACAGACTCTCACACTAGAAGAAGTGAAAGGTGGCTTGGTATAGTAGTTTTCTCTAAAAATGAGATAACTGAGGTTGTAAATGTAAAGTTCTGCACCCCAAAGATCCTGTTCCATTCTTTACATATCAAACAAGACTGAATATATACTTAGACATGCCTTTCTGCAGAATTCTGACCTTGATAGAATTCGAATGTCCCACTGGCCATACCTACTACCAGTGGGTGGAAGAGATGAATGCAGAAACAACTTTCCAAAATTACTTTTTAATGAATTTGAAAATGGGGAATAAGGAAAATTGAATACAACAAAGTATAATTTGAGAAAAGTACATTTGAAATTTTAATACAATAACTTTTAAAGAACTTTATTTTGTCTAAACTACTAAAATAAATACAGAGAAGTCTTAATTACCTATTTTAGCAAGTTATTGTAAGAATATATTTTATGTTTGTTGCTCAAAGGAATTGAAATGTAAATTATTTTTATAAATTCTCTCACATTTCAAAGGTTTTCAAGTAATATTTTTCACACAATGAAAAAAAAATGGATACCACTGTGATCCCCACAATGAAACTTCTACAAATGATTCTAGTTTAGCTTATGTAAGTCTGTTAGTTTCTTTACAACATTTTCAAAGTATTACTTCAAGAAATTCAAGGTCAAAAGGTTAAGATAAAAAAATTCAATATTGTCCTAAATTAGACATCTAACATCATGAGAAAACTTGTATGCTACAACCAGAGATGAAGAGCTGAAACTGAATACTAAACTTTATAGGGGAGTTGAGAGTCGAATGTTTCTCTAAACTCCCAACTTTATTTTTTTTCCTTTAATTATTATTAAAATTATATTTTCTATGATTATTTTTGGTTTATAAATATTGAATTAAATAATTAAATGGTTTCCTTTATTATGCAGTAGGATATATTTGCAAGGAGTCTGGAGTTGAATAATTTTTACTAACTACTCAACCCTGCCTACAACAGTTTTTTCTACAGCTTTCTATGTTGATTTTTTTGTTTTATAACTTATCATTTATTTTGTTTATGTCTGTCAGTGTACATTTATTTATTTGTTTATTTTCATATTTCAAAAAAAAAAAAATAAAATAAAAGGTTAAAATCTAATCTCTGAACCTTTTAACATTTCTGGGGAAACATTACTAGAACAAAAGAAAACCCACCCAATACCAAGTCTAAGGTAAAACTCAAAGGTGAGTGAAAATGTAGGTTTTAAAGAGAGAAAAGTTAAAAACAGCAGGAAAAACTGATGACAGGGAGTTCCATAGAATAGAAAGTGGCTGGAAAAAAGGAGGCACCACAAAGCATAAGATTAGAGTTTCCAATGCTCTCATAATGTTCATGCGCTAGTAAGGAACCACTTGTGCTACCAGAGTGATGCAATGGAGGTGGAGTCCGAGAGGTCAGTTCTCTAAGGCACCTGCTGTTGTAGTACCTATGAAAAAGAATTAGTGCACCAACGTCACAAAAAAAAAAAAAAAAAAAAAAAGGCTCAAGGAGCATGAAGCGAAGTTTATTAGTCTTTTAGCCTTAGACCCAACACTATGAGGAAACTAAACATAAGTGGGTAAAAAGGAGGAGGAAACCCAAATGAAGGGAGCTTAGAGAGCAGTGACGCATGCCATACCAGGTCATAAGTCATGGAAAAAGTCAAGTGCCACTATACAAGACTCTTCATAATCCCTAAGGGCAGAAGACCCTAGATCAGGAAAATAGGTAAGGATGTCACCAGTAGACCTTGAGCGTCAGAAGCTATACTGATGATCTGAAAGAAGGGAATGAGATTCCATATGATCCAGGAAATGACAGTTAATAGTTTCAAATTCTTTAGACACAATACAAGTGAGAGCTATATGATGATAGAATATCAAAGTGATGAGCTTTCTTCTGGATCTCTTAAACGTATGAGTAGGGACCGACCGGGGCTGGAATTTTGCCAGGGTCACCAAAATTTGGGCAGGGTCAGGGTTGCCTAAAATTTGTAAAGAGGTCAAAAGCACTGAAATTTTAGGTTAAGAAAATTAGATATAAATTTAATTGAGGTTTATTTAATTGTAAGGAAGGAGTAGAATAACCAACATTCACTTAAATTAATGATTACTTGCATTTTCTCCCAAATATTTCAGAAAATTACAGATTTTGTATTATAAAAGTATTAAAAAAGTTAAAAAAAAAAAAAAAAAAAAAATTCTGATTCATAATAGTGATTCAACAGGTTTACCTAGGTAAGACCCTAAGGTAAAATTTGAAACTTGTATCATTAGCTACATTATTTCAAAATTATTAATTTATTTATACTTTGAGTCAATATGGCTAAAAGATCAGCTTCTGCAGTATTTGAATACTTTACAATGTTTCAGGATAGGCTCGAAATAGCTAAATGTAACATCTGCACTCAGAAAATTAGAAGAGGACCTCCGGGTGCCACAATTAAAAAATTTTCAACCAAATCTTTATAGGGTAACTAAAACCAAAACACAAAGATGAACATTCACTAGCAGAAAAGGAGCGGTCAAAAGAAACATAAAAGAAAAAGAAAATAATGATAAAACAAGAAAAAAAAATTAATTTTTTTATATTTTGTTTGAAATTTTTTTATTATTTTTTGACTGAGCTGAAATTTTCAGGGTATATGCATTTCCCCCCGAAGTTTTGAATTGATTTTGAGCATTTTTCTGAGTCTATAAAGGTTTGAAAGTTATTTGGACCCAAAGTTTTAAAAAAATGAATAGGGAGGTCAAACCACTGGTCCACATGAGCTGAAAATTTAACTGAATAATCTTAGCACCAATTCTTGCATTGGTGGGAACAGATTTCTGATATCTAGAAAAAAAGGTATAAACACTTGAAATTTTTTTTGCAAAAATCATACCCTTCTGGAGGAAAGAATTATTTTAAAAAAATGCTACCTACTAATTTTTTTTTGTGACTATTGTTTAGAAGGACAGGGCAACAACATTTATTTAGTGCATTATTAAATGCTATTTGTTTGAAGCGAGATATAGCCTCTCAAACTTTGGGAATTTTTGAAATTTGGTCAAAAATGGACATTTTTGAATGCTATATCTCGAAACCAACAAGTCGCATCGAATAAAGTATAGAGAGGAATTTGTAGCCCCATCCCTTCTCTATACACCCACCAAAAATAGAAATGTTACAATTGTATTTTTTATTTTTGTCTGAAAAGGTGAATTTTTTTTTGATAGATGATCAGTTTTTAGCTTATAACATTTTTTTCTATAACTCTGGGAACAAAAGTGTGTTAAAAGCTTTTGTAGCCCATAGAATTCTAAATAAATAGTCCAAATTTCAGGCTATTCCAAAAAAGTGGTTTGGTCCTGCCATTCATTTGAAAAAGGGTCAAATTAAAAAAAAAAAAAAAAAAAAATTTAAATTATACTCAGAAAAATGCTAGAAACTGACTTTTTTCACCAGGAAAAAAAAAAAAACAATCTGCACTGAAAATTTCCTGAGAATTGACTGAAAATTAAAAAAAAATTTTTTGAAATTGGACTGTCCCCTTAAGTATAATTTGCCATTTTAACCCCGGCAGGCAAACCCCAGTTTTCGCGGATTTTTAGCCAGGGCCCCAGTCAGTTCATACGTATGAGCATTTCCAAAGCTAAGGAAAAGTATTAGTATTAAGGCATACAGAGTAGAGTTGAACGAGAACTGGCGACAGCTCAAAAGCACACAACCTTAAAACACAGGGAGGCATAAAATCCAAATCACTTTTCATTTTTACATTCATAGAGTTTAGAATCCCAAGTACCTGATCATGTGAAAACACAGGGAGACATGAGACACCTGAGAAAAGTAGTAGTAGTTAAGGAAGGATGCCAGAATCATCCAAAGGGGAATTAGATTAAAAAAGGAGCTTGAAAAGATTAGCAATCTCAGCAGAATATTAACTACAGATCCATCAGAGTGTATAAAAGGAGGAAAAATGGATTTGCTGAAGTTGATATTTTTGGGAAGGGGGCCTGAAATTATTATCAATAGAAAAACAAGAAGCCCAACCACTCAGCGTGGTTCATGCTTAAGTTCCATAAAAGGATCTCAGCATTTGCTTGAGAAGATGTAACAGTCACATGGGAGATTGAGATATTTAAAAAGAACTGTAAAATATGTTCCATTAGGAGAACAGTAGTATAAACACAAGTTAATGATAGTAGGAAAAAAGATTTTAAGCTATAAAATATCAAAATTAAGTGATTTAAAATTCACAGGACATGTTACAGGAATGTTAATGTTTATATAGGTTTTGAGCGAATCTTGTAAAATAAATTGTAGTCAGAGATATTTAGATTACTAGATAAAGAATCCCTGGATAACTAGGGCTCTGACAGAAGTAGCTTGTTAAAATGAGATGCAGAAAGGTGATGCTCAACAGACTCGAGATTAGTAAGCAGACCACGAATGTTAGTAAAGTCAAAAACACCCTCCACACCCATTCCTATCCAAAAAAAAAAACATATATATATATATATATATGTATATGTTAGTGTAGGAGAAAAAGCATTTTTTTTACCCGAGGCTGTAAGTGGGTTGGGGTTGGTGATGGGGGAATGTGGAAGAGTGGAAGAAGGGGGGGGGGGTAAAAAGATGGTTTATAACACAATAGTATCTTGAAAAAATTATCTTGCATAAATATATTCATGCACATCTCTCGTCAATGCCGGGAAGAGACTTATTCCTGTTCTTATGAAATAAAACTCCTCTCCAAATATCTGAAAAGTTACCAGATACCTTCAGATGGCTTCTGGATGGTATAGTAGTTTCCTATAAAAATGAGATAACTGAGGTTGTAAATGTAAAGTTCTGCACCCCAAAGATCCTGTTCCATTCTTTACATATCAAACAAGACTGAATATATACTTAGACATGCCTTTCTGCAGAATTCTGACCTTGATAGAATTCGAATGTCCCACTGGCCATACCTACTACCAGTGGGTGGAAGAGATGAATGCAGAAACAACTTTCCAAAATTACTTTTTAATGAATTTGAAAATGGGGAATAAGGAAAATTGAATACGACAAAGTATAATTTGAGAAAAGTACATTTGAAATTTTAATACAATAATTTTTAAAGAACTTTATTTTGTCTAAGCTACTAAAATAAATACAGAGAAGTCTTAATTACCTATTTTAGCAAATTATTGTAAGAATATATTTTATGTTTGTTGTTCAAAGGAATTGAAATGTAAATTATTTTTATAAATTCTCTCACATTTCAAAGGTTTTAAGTAATATTTTTCACACAATGGAAAAAAAATGGATACCACTGTGATTCCCACAATGAAACTTCTACAAATGATTCTAGTTTATGTAAGTCTGTTAGTTTCTTTACAACATTTTCAAAGTATTGCTTCAAGAAATTCAAGGTCAAAAGGTTAAGATAAAAAAATTCAATATTGTCCTAAATCAGACATCTAACATCATGAGAAAGCTTGTATGCTACAACTAGAGATGAAGAGCTGAAACTGAATACTAAACTTTATAGGGGAGTTGAGAGTCGAATGTTTCTCTTAACTCCCAACTTTATTTTTTTTCCTTTAATTATTATTAAAATTATATTTTCTATGATTATTTTTGGTTTATAAATATTGAATTAAATAATTAAATGGTTTCCTTTATTATGCAGTAGGATATATTTGCAAGGAGTCTGGAGTTGAATAATTTTTACTAACTACTCAACCCTGCCTACAACAGTTTTTTCTACAGCTTTCTATGTTGATTTTTTTGTTTTATAACTTATCATTTATTTTGTTTATGTCTGTCAGTGTACATTTATTTATTTGTTTATTTTCATATTTCAAAAAAAAAAAATAAAATAAAAGGTTAAAATCTAATCTCTGAACCTTTTAACATTTCTGGGGAAACATTACTAGAACAAAAGAAAACCCACCCAATACCAAGTCTAAGGTAAAACTCAAAGGTGAGTGAAAATGTAGGTTTTAAAGAGAGAAAAGTTAAAAACAGCAGGAAAAACTGATGACAGGGAGTTCCATAGAATAGAAGTGGCTGGAAAGGAGGCACCACAAAGCATAAGATTAGAGTTTCCAATGCTCTCATAATGTTCATGCGCTAGTAAGGAACCACTTGTGCTACCAGAGTGATGCAATGGAGGTGGAGTCCGAGAGGTCAGTTCTCTAAGGCACCTGCTGTTGTAGTACCTATGAAAAAGAATTAGTGCACAAACGTCAAAAAAAAAAAAAAAAAAAAAAAAGGCTCAAGGAGCATGAAGCGAAGTTTATTAGTCTTTTAGCCTTAGACCCAACACTATGAGGAAACTAAACATAAGTGGGTAAAAAGGAGGAGGAAACCCAAATGAAGGGAGCTTAGAGAGCAGTGACGCATGCCATACCAGGTCATAAGTCATGGAAAAAGTCAAGTGCCACTATACAAGACTCTTCATAATCCCTAAGGGCAGAAGACCCTAGATCAGGAAAATAGGTAAGGATGTCACCAGTAGACCTTGAGCGTCAGAAGCTATACTGATGATCTGAAAGAAGGGAATGAGATTCCATATGATCCAGGAAATGACAGTTAATAGTTTCAAATTCTTTAGACACAATACAAGTGAGAGCTATATGATGATAGTTAGAATATCAAAGTGATGAGCTTCCTTCTGGATCTGTTAAACGTATGAGTAGGGGCCGACCGGGGCTGGAATTTTGCCAGGGTCACCCAAATTTGGGCAGGGTCAGGGTTCCCTAAAATTTGTAAAGAGGTCAAAAGCAATGAAATTTTAGGTTAAGAAAATTAGATATAAATTTAATTGAGGTTTATTTAATTGTAAGGAAGGATTAGAATAACCAACATTAACTTAAATTAATGATTACTTGCATTTTCTCCCAAAATATTTCAGAAAATTACAGATTTTGTATAATAAAAGTATTAAAAAAGTAAAAAAAAAAAAAATAAATAAAAAATTCTGATTCATAATAGTGATTCAACAGGTTTACCTAGGTAAAATTTGAAACTTGTATCATTAGCTACATTATTTAAAAATTATTAATTTATTTATACTTTGAGTCAATATGGCTAAAAGATCAGCTTCTGCAGTATTGGAGTACTTTACAATGTTTCAGGATAGGCTTGAAATAGCTAAATGTAACATCTGCACTCAGAAAATTAGAAGAGGACCTCCGGGTGCCACAATTAAAAAATTTTCAACCAAATCTTTATATGGTAACTAAAACCTAAACACAAAGATGAACATTCACTAGCAGAAAAAGAACAGTCAAAATAAACATAAAAGAAAAAGAAAATAATGATAAAACAAGAAAAAATATTTAATTTTCTTTTATTTTGTTTGAAATTTTTTTATTATTTTTTGACTGATTGAGCTGAAATTTTCAGGGTATATGCATTTTTTCCCGAAGTTTTGAGTTGATTTTGAGCATTTCTCTGAGTCTATAACGGTTTGAAAGTTATTTGGACCCAAAGTTTAAAAAAAATGAATAGGGAGGTCAAACCACTGGTCCACATGAGCTGAAAATTTAACTGAATAATCTTAGCACCAATTCTTGCATTGGTGGGAACAGATTTCTGATATCATCTAGAAAAAAAGGTATAAACACTTGAAATTTTTTTTGTAAAAATCATACCCTTCTGGAGGAAAGAATTAATTAAAAAAAATGCTACCTACTAATTTTTTTTATTTGTGACTATTGTTTAGAAGGACAGGGCAACAACATTTATTTAGTGCATTATTAAATGCTATTTGTTTGAAGCGAGATATAGCCTCTCAAACTTTGGGAATTTTTGAAATTTGGTCAAAAATGGACATTTTTGAATGCTATATCTCGAAACCAACAAGTCGCATCGAATAAAGTATAGAGAGGAATTTGTAGCCCCATCCCTTCTCTATACATCCACCAAAAAATAGAAATGTTATAATTATATTTTTTATTTTTGTCCGAAAAGGTGAATTTTTTTTTGATAGATGATCAGTTTTTGGCTTATAACATTTTTTTCTATAACTCTGGGAACAAAAGTGTGTTAGAAGCTTTTGTAGCCCATAGAATTCTAAATATATAGTCCAAATTTCAGGCTATTCCAAAAAAGTGGTTTGGTCCTGCCAATCTTTTAAAAAAGGGTCAAATTAAAAAAATAAAAAAAAAATAAAAAAAAAATTTTTAAATTATACTGAGAAAAATGCTAGAAACTGACTTTTTTCACCAGGAAAAAAAACAATCTGCACTGAAAATTTCCTGAGAATTGACTGAAAATTAAAAAAAAAATTTTTGAAATTGGACTGTCCCCTTAAGTATAATTTGCCATTTTAACCCCGGCAGGCAAACCCCAGTTTTCGCGGATTTTTAGCCAGGGCCCCAGTCAGTTCATACATATGAGCATTTCCAAAGCTGAGGAAAAGTATTAGTATTAAGGCACACAGAGTAGAGTTGAACGAGAACTGGCGACAGCTCAAAAGCACACAACCTTAAAACACAGGGAGGCATAAAATCCAAATCACTTGTCAATTTTACATTCATAGAGTTTAGAATCCCATGTACCTGATCATGTGAAAACACAGGGAGACATGAGACACCTGAGAAAAGTAGTAGTAGTTAAGGAAGGATGCCAGAATCATCAAAAGTGGAATTAGATTAAAATAGGAGCTTGAAAAGATTAGCAATCTCAGCAGAATATTAACTACTGATCCATCAGAGTGTATAAAAGGAGGAAAAATGGATTTGCTGAAGTTGTTGATATTTTTGGGAAGGGGCCTGAAATTATTATCAATAGAAAAACAAGGAGCCCAACCACTCAGTGTGGTGCATGCTTAAGTTCCATAAAAGGATCTCAGCATTTGCTTGAGAAGATGTAACAGTCACATGGGAGATTGAGATATTTAAAAAGAACTGTAAAATATGTTCCATTAGGAGAACAGTAGTATAAACACAAGATAATGATAATAGTAGGAAAAAAGATTTTAAGCTATAAAATATCAAAATTAAGTGATTTAAAATTCACAGGACATGTTACAAGAGTGTTAATGTTTATATAGGTTTTGTGCGAATATTGTAAAATAAATTGTAGTCAGAGATATTTAGATTACTAGATAAGGAATCCATGGATAACTAGGGCTCTGACAGAAGTAGCTTGTTAAAATGAGAGGCAGAAAGGTGATACTCAACAGACTCGAGATTAGTAAGCAGACCACACCCTCCACACCCATTCCTATCCAAAAAAAAACCATAACTCCAAACATGTGAACCTGCTATTAGAGCTCAAACTGGTGATAATAGATTGAAATAATAATTATATTATTGTTATTGTAATTTTTATTATTATTTTATTTAATATCGTCTTTACATTTAATTTTGATAATTCTATTAATACTTTCAAAGTATTGCCGTAATTGAATGCCTTATTGCTGTTGTTATTACAATTTTTATTATTATTATTAGTTGATAATTTTATTAGTACTTCCTTACCATAATTATTATGATTATTATTATATTATTTTGATCATTATTATATTTCCGAAGCCCTTCTTCCTCTCATCATTATTATTATTATTATTATTGATTGTACTATTTTTGCTATTAGAATTAATATTTTTATTACTATTTTCGCTATTATTAATTTTATAAGATAATTGTATTTTAATTAGCATTATCTTTATCACTCATTTTGTTATATGCACCATTTTAGTATTTACTTTATAATAATAAAATTAAAAAACTTATTTAACTTCTAAACTTTGGGGCTCAATGGAAACTATTGTGTATCCCCTTAGAAGTCCCTTTTTAATGAACTGCACAGTCACTTCATTACTATTATTATTATTATTATTATTATTATTATTATTATTATTATTATTATTATTATTATTATTAGTTAATATTATTATCATTATTGTTATTGTTATTAGTATAGTTAGTAGTATAGGACCTACTACATATTGTAAATTACAGTGTACATTCAATGAATAAAGAATTTTGAATTTTGAATATGAATTAGCAAGTCTCTAAGTCTTTTTAAAAAATTTTGAAGTTTATTTGGGATAAAAAAAAAATGAGGGGAAAAATATTTAAAAACTAACGGATTACCAAGAACTGAGATATATATATATATATATATATATATATATATATATAATATATATATATATTATATATATATATATATATATATATATATATATATATATATATATATATATATATATATATATATATATATAATATATAAATGGAAACTAAGAATGGAGTTTTAAATAAAAATCTTTGAAAAAAAAAAGAATCAGTATACTTAAAACAGTAAAAGTTTAAACATTAAAATAATGCTTATCTTAATTAAAAATGATGGACTCTTCTCTGGATAAATATTTAATTATACTTAACAACACTAATAAACTAAAACTTTATACACCTAAACAAAAATAAAGACAAGCCCAAATTATTAAAAAAAAACAAAAACACATACACACACTCAATATCAATATAGCACTTACGATACACAATCTTTCACCAAGAGAGCAAGGCTATAACTATAATTTTATTATTATTATATATATATATATATATATATATATATATATATATATATATATATATATATATATATATATATATATATATATAATATATATATATATATATATGATACCTAACGTAGGATTAATGGTGTGTATCTACATATAAAATCAACATTATAAAACTTACCAGTGGATCTTGCACTGGATTTTCATTATTTTAAAATATTGAGATTCTTCGTCAAAAGTTTCTTCTTTAATTTCTATTTTAAATTCATCCATGTTAAACTGAAGAAGAAAAGTATATATATATATATATATATATATATATATATATATATATATATATATATATATATATATATATATATATATATATATATATATATATATATATATATAGTTAAGTTATTTAAATATACTTTTCTATTTAGAAATGTATTTATAAAAACATTCTTATATGTATTTAAATACTTTTATGAGGTCTTAAATATTAACATATTTAGATACAAATGTTTTTTCGTTGTTTAAATACAATGTTTACTTTTTTATGGTAAAATAAGTTGATTTATTTGTTGTGTGCTAATTTGTGTGTGGGTGTTTTGATTGAATGAATGCAATGGAAGGTTGAAGAGATTGTAAAAGTGTTTTTTGCTTTCAAATTTTTAAATTGTCATTCGTCTACTTGCTAATTTCGAATCTGTTGAACATCACCTCTTTAATTCTCATCCTAACATTTTACTTATGCCTGAGACTCTTTTATCCATGGATTCCTTCTCTAATAACATTTATATCTTTTACTGTAAGACTTTATAATTTCCATCTGAAGGGTGAAGTATGCACCTAAATAAACATTAACACTACTATAATAAAACTCGAGAATCCAGAATTTTCATAACCTCGATGTTCTACATCTTAAAATCAGTCTTCATACTATCATTATCTCCTTCTGATATTACAACCCTAATGGAACATTTTTTTTTTTTTTTTTTTTTTTTTTTTTACCATTTTCTCATGAGGCTAATAATTTGACTTTGGGCTTGAATTCAAGAAATTCTAAAACTCAAACTCGATTCTGATTCAAGAAATTCAAAATTGGTTGAATTTGGATTCATCTTTGAAAGTTGTCAGATTCTCCGATCATATATATATATATATATATATATATATATATATATATATATATATATATATATATATATATATATATATATATATATATATATATATATATATATATATATATATATGAACAAAGAAATAAAAATGATTTGGTCATTTCTCAACAAAGTTTCAATTTTACTACAAAAATATAAATAAATTCATGAAGATCTATAGTATAGGCCAAATATTCAATATTTAAGAAAAAAAAAAAAAAAACAGGGTTTGAAAGGAATTTAATTCCAAATTTTTATTTTTTTTTTTTAAATCATAGGCTATAGAATAAACAGTTTCAAAATTCAAATAAATCATTGCAAGCCTAAGCTCTAAATGGGTCACCTCCTCCTTGTAGCATAAGTCTGGCACACACACACTATATATATATATATATATATATATATATATATATATATATATATATATATATATATATATATATATATATATATATATATATATATATATATATATATATATATATATATATATATATATATATATATATATATATATATATATATATATATATATATATATATATATATATATATATATATATATATATATATATATATATATATATATATATATATATATATATATATATATATATATATATATATATATATATAAACTTACCTGCGGATCATACATTGAAATTTCCTGTCAAATGACAGTGAATTTTCTTCTTTAATTTCACTTTTCAAAATATCCATTTTTGAAGTACTGACAAATTATTTTATGAGATTTTAATTATTATTACAATATTCTGAAAAATAACATGATAATTTTTGTCAATTAAACGTAATAAAGTACTAAAACAAAAAAATTAGGACATGATAGGTATAAGAATTTACCTTTACTTCCCTCTCACCTCTGTCTGATAATAAATTTTGTTTAGGGGATATTATAAACTCTCCTAAAAAAAGCAGTGACCCACCCAGTCTATCAAACAAATTAAATAATAAATAAAATATCTTTACACAGAGTATTAGATTAATAAGATTAGAAGACCATATTCGAAAGGAGAGAGTATAAAAATACAAATAATTTAAATTAGGTGGCATCCAATAAAGCTTTTCTCATACTCTGTTTATAATTGAATCTTTTTGTCTCTTTTCTTTCATAGAACTTTCTCTCACACACACATGAGCTTTTCCTATAGTCTTAATGCTATCCTCTCTCTCTCTCTCCTTCTTCAGCCCACTGGATGTGGGAGGAACTACAACTGAATCATTCATACCTGCTACACTGCTGTTACTCTGGAAAGGATGAAACAAAGACAACTCTCAACACTTTGAGGTATTCCTTCAATCCATTTCTTCATCTGAGAACACTGCTTCCACCATCATTTATGAATAACAGGATCTAGACTTTAAATACTGGTCTAGCATTTAGGGCAACCAATTGAATCAACATCTATAAGTTCACTAAAAATAACTATAACTTAAAGATTTAAAGAATTCTATAGTGTTACACTCTTATACCCATTATTATTTTGTTTTAAAACATTTTCCAAACGCCCAGTGAGATCCCCAATTGGAGGAGGAATATAAATATTGCACATCACTATGGCCAAATTATTTAGGAAAACCTGAACAGTAACTATCTCCAAATCAGACACTAATGCAATATTATGTGATCTAAAATTTACATCAATCCTTATCATTACACAACTACCATGGCAATTTCTATATTTTCTATTTATTAATTCTTTATCTTGATCAGTTTCTTGTAATGCAAAGATTTTAATATTTTCTGAAAATATCTGTTACAGATAAGTCTTATTCTTCATATAATCTCTAATGTTCCAGTGACAGATTGGTAGTATCAGAACTTTTGTAATTTAATTTATAAGAGACCCATTATGTGCTGTACTCTATTTTCAGAAATATTTGAGCCAAAAATATATTTGTAATTATCATCTTTTATTTTCAATGAATCACACAATTTCAATATATGTAAAAGATCAAAAACTTGTAACTTCAAATCATTATGAGACCAATCTCTACAAAAAAAAAAAAAAAATTAAAGAATTCCTTTAACTGAGGTAATGCCAATATTGAAACATGTTCAAATGTTTTCCTTTCTAAGGCACTAAGTTGTTGGTTGTAAATGTAGAGTTGGCATATTTGATGTTTTCTTAGCATAAGTATCCTGAATAATTTGCTCTTCAGAATTATAAAAAAGATTTCTCAACTTGCATATATTCTTATTACAAAAAGTCGTCTTGTTTATCAATTTTTATATTTACAATTTCTCGGTTGAATAGGGCTTTGCCCGTGAGTGGTGGTGAAGTGAAAAAAAAAAAAAAAAAAAAAATCTCTAGAGAAGGATGCCTGACAACCTGCACAATTACATCATTTATAGGTATCTGAATTAATACAGATTTTTGTGTCATGATTTTCTGAGCACAATTCACATTTCAAAGGAACAGTACAATTTTTGATACCATGAATACATCTTTGACAATGGAAACTAGAAACTGGAAGTTTATTACTTCCAAAAGATAAAACCATTAAGCTTGTTTTAATTTTGTCCTTCCCTTTGAATATCTTTCTTGGTAATTGTTTAGCAGAGTGGCCAGTTAACCAATTTTCACTATTTTTTGCACAGAACAGCAAATGCAATAAAAAGAATAAAAAAAAAAATTTTTTCCCATAGATAAATATAGCATTATTTATTCACATAGCAAATATCTACACTTTTCACCAATGATATAACCTACATCTTCAATACTAACAGAACTCTTACCATGGCTTTCATATGTGACAAAATAAAATATAAACAAAGCCATGGTTGTCAAAATTGATGAATCATAGATGCCATAATATTCAATATTGCCGGAATTTAAAATTAACATATATCTCATAGGCCATTAACTTGCAAAAGAATTTGGATCATATATATATATATATATATATATATATATATATATATATATATATATATATATATATATATATATATATATATATATATATATATATATATATATATATATATAATATATATATATATATATATTATATTATATAGTCTTTATATTTCAAAGTTTTAAATAAAATAAATTTAATAAATGATATCTGTAACTAAAAAAAATTTCTCTCATTTTGGGTAAGTTTTTTTGCCAAATACAAAATTTTTTCTGAAGTCTGCCCCCTCCCTCCCAAAAAAAAACAATATTGACTACAAAAGAATCCACTAAATGGGCATATAAAAAAGGAAAGGTAGGTGTTTGCAAATAATGAAAAATTTATTTAAAATTTTGAAAATATTAATGCTTTTCTGAAATGGGGTAAACAAACCACCTCACAGGGGAAAACAAATCATTTAAAAGTCTGAATAACGTATATTTTTCAACCAATCTACATGAAATTTTCGGATTATAAAGTTGGGATAGATTCACATTTTTTATTTAGAAGAAATACAAACAATTTTGATGCTGTGCACAGGATATTTTTATATAATTTTCTTTGCATGGCATCAAAATGGTTAGATATATGAAAAATTGTTTTAAATAAAAAATGTGTATCTTGCCAAACTATACAACCTCTACCACTTTTTTTATACCAACCACAGAAAAAATTTTTTTCAAAATTTTTCTAGTGCACAGCACCAAAATTACTGAGTATAGAAATTTTTTTTTGGGTAGGATGCACATTTTTATTTAGAAAGATTTTTTGCATACTCAACCATTTTGATGCTGTGCAAGTGAAATTTTTAAACAAATTTCTGGTGTAGTGTCAAAATCATTGGGTATACAATACAACTATACAACCTACGAAAATTTCATGAACTCATCATGGGTAGAAAAAGTTATACTCAAAAATATAATTTTTAAAGAAAAAATTTAATGTTTCACGATTATGGGATATTTGCTATGACTTTTTTTGAGTAGCGAACATGAAAATTTCAAGAATATAAAATGAATATTGATGATTTAACTATTTATAGGTCAATTATCAAGTCATTTTGACAAATTTTGCTACCCTACATGTCTTTGATTTTGTTGAATATTTCAGTTCAAACCCCATTTTTTTATTTTTATTTTTTTCAAATGTTCTAGATAATCTATAATACTAGTTTATCCATTTATATTAATATAAAACACTACTGAATAACAATTTCTAAAAATTGTGCAGTGGTTAGTTTTCAACATGCAAGTGATCTTGTACTGTATTTAGCCTATATGCAATAGACATTTAAACCTTAAATGCATTATTAATAATTGACTTAGTTTATCTAAGTACCTGTTTGTTCAAAAGACTTAGTTTCTATCAAAAACTTCTTGATTTGTCATATCTTCAAGATTTTATTGGTCCACCAATCAAATCAAGATATTTCTTAAAATCAATTATAATCAGTTTTGCCAAAGACTTTCGAAGGATCCTCAGGTGACATGTATAAAAAAACAGGCATATTAAAAAATCTCTGAATCCCTATACTGAGGAGAGGATGGGATACACCCCCTCACTTCCCTGCCTCACAAAAGAAATATGTTTAGGTATTTTTAGATCCTAGGGTAAAACCTACAAAACCATGTCTCATTTCTGAAAACCTGAAAATGTTGTCATACCGTGGCTGAGTTGACTAGTACCATAACTCCCATCTTTAATATCATCAGCTACTACTAGCAAAGAATCAAATTCTACATCGCTTTGAACATGGTCAGATTGTATTTCTAAAAAAAGTACACTGAAATACACAAAGTAGTATTAGCCTCAGAAGCACTACATGAGTATTGATCATCAAAAGATACCTTTTCAGGTAAAATTTTGGTTATTCTTTAGAGACACAGTCCTAAATAATTTTTCCTACTTAGCCTAACTACAAAAATGAAATGATCTGATTTTTTTTTTTTTTTTTACGGTTAATCAACAAATGACAAATGATTTTGTATGGAAAAAAAAAATTTTTTTAAACTAAAATTATTTTTTTCAATGTCAGAAGATTGCCTGCCAAAAGTTTCACTGTGCTATTACAAGAAAAACTGTCCTTTGACTATTTTACTAGGTTGCTGTTATGACTAGATTTTAAAAGATTTTCAAGCTAAAAATGGAAATAATAGTTTATATATATATATATATATATATATATATTATATATATATATATATATATATATATATATATATATATATATAATATATATATATATATATATATATATATATGCCGTTTACCGTGGCTCAAACGGTAAAGTGATTGACTCACGTGCTTGAGGGCGCCGGTTCGATCCCACTTCGGGATCCTAGGTATATACTACCTAGAAAAGTTCCTCTCCTCGAATAGGGCAATGCCCATGAGATGTGAACTTTTTAAAAAAAAAAAAAAAATATATATATATATATATATATATATATATATATATATATATATATATATATATATATATATATATATTAGAGAGAAGCAATATAAGTAAAAATGTTACCACTACCACTTATGGATTGGTGGGTATGGGAGGCTCTGCCCCCCATTGACAAATGAATGTGTGCCATGCATTTACAATTTCATTGCTGTACTGCAATAATGGATATTATAATACAAGATACAAATGCAAGGCACACAAACGTTTATCTATAGGGGGGCTCTGCCCTCATATCCTTTGACCCGAGTAGTAGTAATCTCTCTCTCTCCTCTCTATATATATTATATATATATATATATATATAATATATATATATATATATATATATATATATATATATATATATATATATTATATATAATATATATATATTATACTATTATTTCCATTTTTAGCTTCAAGATCTTTTAAATCCTCATAACAGCAGCCTGGTCAAAATAATCTAAAGTACAGTTTCTCTTGTAATAGAATGGTGTAACTTTCAGCAGACGATCTTCTGATGTCATACTGAAAAAATAATTATTTTATTAATTTAAAATTTTTTTTATTTAATTTTTTATTTTTTTTTAAAAAAAAAAAAAAAAAAAATTGATTTAAAAAAAAAAAAAAAAAAATTTATTCACTTTTATGATAATTCAATCTGGAATGAACACCTCTATTTTTTACTAAATTGAAAATATGAAGTCAAAATATGTTTCAATGCATTTTACACATACTTTTCTTTCATGGAAGAGTAATATAAATACATAATAAAAGAAAAAAAAAGTAATAAAAAAAAATACTATTTATGCTGCAAAAATGAAATCAACTGTCTTGTAAACTGTCCTATTCTTTCGTTTCAAATAAACTTCTAGCACCAACAGCCTCAATATATACTATGCAACAACATTCTCAGACCTCTCCATTTTCCATATTTAATAGAGAAAATGCAATTAGACGATGAACTAAAGTAAAAGAAAATGGAATTAAACAGCAAACTGAAGTAAAAAAGAATGATATATATATATATATATATATATATATATATATATATATATATATATATATATATATATATATATATATATATATACTATCGATCAGTTAGGCCTGTATCACATGGCAAACTTTGGTCATTCAGGTTATGATTAGTCGAACTAAATATTCTAGAAAACTACACAATAATAATAGGCATAAATGAAATGAAAGCTGAATAATAATACAAATTTTTGAAATTTGAAGTGATATATCAATATTTCCATATATCAAAGGTTGTATTACAATATAGAAAAAGGTAATACTTTAGTGAAGAGGGCCCAAATTTTTTTTCTACTCAGCCTAACTATGAAAATGAAATGATCTGATTTTTTTTTTTTTTTATGGTTAATCGGCGGCGAACAACAAATGATTTTGTAGGAAAAAAATTTTTTTAAATATTTTAATTAAAAAAAAATTTAAAACTAATGAAAATTATTTTGTTTCAATATGACGTCACAAGATCTTTTAATACAGAAAAAACGCGTACAATGACAGTCTTTTAAAGGTTGTCAATGCTTTCATATTAATGGGTTACCATTATATTTTTTTTTATTTCCCCATCAAAAAAAAATTTATATATATTTTATTTTATAAATTTTAACTATTATTTAAATTTTTAACTTCAACATATTTTAAAATATAGCAACCTTATCAAAATATTCAAAGGAGAGTTTAATAATTTCAGCAAACAATATTCTGATAATTATTCTTATTAGTTTAATTTTTTTTTTTAATTTACGTTTTTTTATTTTTTTTATTATAAAATAATTTGCCATTCGTCGATTAACTATAAAAACAAACAACATATTTCCTTTTTGGGTAAAGGTGGAGATTGTTTCTGAGCTTCGATTGTTAAAAAATATCGAAAATCGAAAATATCGGAGAAGCCTATCGTAAACAAGAGAGTTGCCACAGGTACTATTACTAATACACACAATTATTATTACTTACTTTTCTAGTAGAACCTAATTTGACTTATCATAACCTGAACTAACGAAGTTGCCGTAAAAAGAGGCCTAACCTACACAAGAATTTGCCGTAAAAGAGACCTAACATACACAAGAACGTTTGCACGACATAGTAGCCTAGGGCTAATTATAGGTATAAAAATATCGATTCAAATAAAATATCGACATAAAAAAATATCGATATAAAAAATATCGAAACTCAGAAACAATCTCCACCTAAGCCTCCTTTTTGTAGTTACGCTGAGAAGAAAAAAAAATTTTGGTCTCCATTACTAAAGTATTACCCAGAAAAATAACAGAACATTCGAAGGACAAATATAGCAACCTGGTATTCAATTGGTTTTGCTATTTTTGTACAAATGAAGGCCAGTTGAAGAACAATTGCTTCACTATTTAGAGTAATATCAAATTTTTTTTTTTTTTGTTTTTCTTTTTATTATGTATTTATATTACTCTTCTGTGAAAGAAAATTATGCACAAAATGTATTCAAACATATTTTGACTTCATATTTTCAATTTAGTAAAAAATAGAGAGGTTCATGCCAGATTGAATTATTACCATTTTCATAATTAGGCTGAGTAGAAAAAAAAGTTCAGGCCAGTGTTTCTAAAGAATTACCAAAATTTCTAGTTTAGATTTACATTTACACTTCAGTTTTTTTCTGCCCATGAAAGCCAAAATTTTGAAGTTTCAAAAAAGAAAACTTATGGTAATACTAATTGCTTAAGGTAGTTGGGAAAATTTACATGTTTATGATTTAAAAAAAAAAAAAAAAAAAAAGATACTAATAACATTATTCACAGACTCTACGCCTGAAATTTTACCTGAAGTAGGATTAAATAATATGTAACCACATAAATCATCACAACACAATAAACTATATAAAACTAGTCCTATTTGAACCATAAACACTCAGTAGGTTCAATGTATCCAAGGAAAACATTAACTTTGAAAAGGTCTGAGTCAATACCCAAAAGAATACACGTTCACAAAGTCTGTGCTCATAATATAAGATTGAACCATACATATGTTATGTATACGTATACCGTGATCAAACAAAATCCCACAGACCTTACCTTTGCTACCTTTGGCAAAAATCCCATAGTTTTGGGGAAATCCTACGACACCTTCATGGTTAAATGCTGTCCAATGACTGCATAGACTATGCTTGACTGTCTTTTTACCAGGTTGCCGGATTAGCATCGGAGTAAAATTTAAGACATTTTATAGCTGTTTTGAAGTTAAAAAGATAGAATTAAAAATTAAAAATAAATAAATGAAAGAGAATGAATAAATAAATAAATAAATAAATAGCAATTTCTGGGAACAGTTGATACTACAGAAACGAAATATTACGTAATCAACTTTGTAAATAGAAGTTCGTGAAACAAAATATATAAATAAATAAAATAAATAATATATATATATATATATATATATATATATATATATATATATATATATATAAATTATATATATATATATATATATATATATATATATATATATAATATATATATATATATATGACGGTTTTAGGTGGGGCATTGGGAATTTAGTCCCTCCAAACCAAGGGTCAAGCCCCCACTAGTTGCGAGATCGAGTACAAAATTTCCCTCATTATTAAGTTATGATTTAATAGCTATATATATATATATATATATATATATATATATATATATATATATATATATATATATATATATATATATATATATATATATATATTTCAGTTCATATTGCTGTATTTAAGCGTGTATAAAATAAAAAAAAAGTTACAGACATTAGTTATTTTTTTTAAAGAGAAATACACGTGAGGGGAAAGATAAAAATGCCCATGCAGCCCACACCAGTGTGAGTAATAAAAAAGATTCAGGCAAGCTTTCTGTTTTGGTCCAGTATACCACATCTGAAGATGTTAATGTTATGAACCTGTGGCTAATCCCCTTGGCGCTTCATCTTCATTAGAAGGTACCCGTGCTCACAATACATTAAAGACCTTCATTACCTGGTTCATAACTAGCGCAAAGAGCCCCAATCACAAGTTTTGGTGATCTCACAACAGACCCTCGTCAGTTTAAACTTCAGTTTTCCCTCTCAAAATTTTCCAGTCTCAAAAGCGGGCCTTCTAAAAGAAAAATAAATGATAAAAACTTCACTTGGCTTGAGTACATTGTGGAAAAAGATGCCGTATTTTGTTTTTCGTGTCGGTTGTTTCCCACTGGAGAACAAGAGCAAAGTTTTACAAAAATTGATTTTAGGAACTGGAAAAAGATAAAAGTATTAGAAAATCCTTATATTTTAGATTTAATTAAATATTTTATAGATAAAGCTATATGAATTTTACAAAAAAAAAGTTTCAAAATACGCCCTAAAGCTAGATACCCATTTTGAATGGCAATACTAAAAATGTTGTTGATTTTTAGCATGTTAGGGCACTCGTTCCCTTGGCTTTAACCACGTCGGTAATAAGATTAAAATGTAAGTTTTATAAAAATTATATGACCCACATCGATGGAAATCTTCTAGAACGTAATGTATTAACTAATTAATAACCTTTCTTTGAATATTAATTGTTTTATTTGGATATTGGGATTTATTATTTTAACATCTAGTAACTACTTAGAACTTGACTCTTAGACAGTCTGCTCTTTTATAAATTTGCATAGTTTGATTTTAATTATTCTGATAAAGAGTAGACCTGTTAGGCATTCTATTGGGTTTAAAATTTGACTTTACAAACTGACTTTAACTGTATAAAAGTTCTAATTTGTAGCTGGAGTTAAGGTTTATTGCCCTGGTATTTGAATGGCAATTGTTCTGTTTGAAAGGTCCCATTTGTCTATTAAATACCCACAAATTTAAATATAGCCTTTAACGTTAAGGCGAAGAATCCTAATTGAATCTTTAGGAAATCCTGAAAGTTACAGTTTAAGTTTGGCTTCAGAAGCTCATTTTAATTTTCGGTGAGTAATATTTGACCTTTTATAGAATTTAATTTTAGGCTAATATATCTTAGTTTGGTTTACGTTTGCTTTAAAATTAGGACAGACAGTCACAACACTGTCTAGTTAAGTCTTCTGAATTTCTATAAAAAGTAAATTCGCCATAAAAGAAAAATGCGAAAAACATCAGTATTCCACAGAAACGTTATTGCACAATTGGTTGCCGTATCTAACAAAGAAATAAAAATAAATCAAAAATATTTCAAAATGATCGCAGACATTGTGTTATGGTTTGGGCGACAAGGAATCCTTCTTAGGGGTCATTCGGAAAACAAAGGAAAATTTCGTGAAATATATGACGTTTTCTGCCAATTATAAGCAATAACTTTAGTTCCTTGTTCAATCGTTACTTTAGCTTAAACAAGTAATTCAATTTTGAATGAAATAATCGATATCACCGTTGATCTCGTGCGCGAAATTTTTTTAAATGAAATAAAAAGAATGTGGAATATTTTCAATCATTTGTGACAAAACGCGATGCTAGAGGGAAGAGCTGCTACCTATATGTTTGCGCTACGTTATTGGATTAGATGTTGTAGAACGATTTAAGACTTTCAGAAATTGTTTCGAAGAACAATCAGCTGAGAAAATAGCTGCTTAAATTATTTATTTTCTAGGACAACAAAATTTGAATGTCCCACTAGCTGGTCAGTCTTATGATTGAGCCAGTGTGATGTCCGGAAAGAAGGGTGGCGTTCAGAAAAGAATTAACGATTTACATCCATTATCCGTGTATGTTCACTGCATGGCACATAAAGTAACCATGGCAAAAGTCAATGCTTGTTAAGATGTAGAAAAGAAAATATTTCTTTAATATTTTGGAAGCTCTCTACGAGCACTTTTTTATTCCGTTTTGTCAACAGGGACTTCAAGATTTGTAGAAGAAATTGGAGATAAAGTCTCAAGAACTAGTAGTGCTGTCTAAGACCAGATGGGCTTGTAAGTATAAGTCGTATTCAGCTGTAAAATGCTGTTTTAAGGTAATCTTGGAGGTTCTTTCCAAAGAGTTACAGAATAACAACGACAAAGGAGCCATTCGAGCCAAGGGACTATATTCCAGCATTTTCAAATTTGAATTTGAAGTAAGTTTGTTCAATTTAGAGGACGTGTTATGCGTCCTTCATGTGCTAAGTTGAGGCCTACAAGCAGAAGTTAACTCTTTGGGGAGCAGGGGATCTCGTTCTTTGAGTTATCAACACTTTAGAAAGCAAACGAACTGAAGGTCGGGTTTCTGGCGTTCGAGACTCTTGTACAATTCGCAAAGGATCGTGAAATTAAAGTTGAGACTCCTCAAACATCTTTCCAAAAGAAAAAGACAAAATAAAGCCAATATATTTTACGATTTCTTACCAACAAATCAGCATTTCCTAGAAACATCGGTCACAATATTGGAAGTGGATGGAGATCTTTCTGACCCAGTTCGAGTAAAAGAGTTTTGGCGGATGGTCTGTAGTCTCCTATTTTCGAATTTTAGATGCCGTCATTGATCATCTTAAAGAAAGATTCAGCAAGGACAGTTTAGAAATAGCTCGTGCAGTTGACTAATTCATTACATTAAACTTCGAAGAGTGTATTTGTTCAACATTATGGCCCTTTGTTTTCTATCAATGAAAACGTTAAAAAAAGAAAAAAAAAAATAACTAGCTTTGAATTGCATAAAAACTCACGCTGAAGGAAAGGACATAATGTGCATAAAGAAAATTATCCCTTTGGTCAACTTCTGCAAGCCTGCATGACCCTCCCGGTGACCTCCTGCTCCGCTGAGAGATCATTCCCGGCTATGAGACGAATAAAGACGTCTCCGAACAAGAATGACTC
>SEYY01008687.1:0-12266 GCA_009176605.1 Armadillidium nasatum | reverse complement strand
TAAGCATTAAAGGAAGAAGAAAGTTGGGTGGTAATTTTTAATTTCTTTTTTATTATTTTATAATTGTATATCAAACCCGAGGGTGAAAAACCCCACCTTAAAATCTGGTTTTTAAAAAGAAGTTTAAGTCCATTTTTTTCCTTTTAACTTCAAAGGCAATATTGTAGCATTTTATTTGTTTATGTAGTATTTGTATTAATATTTTTATAAGTTTTTCTATTAAAATCTTTATTTTCAGCTTTGATAAAATAATCTTTTATTAATTTTAAGTGACGTGTCTTCACTCTACTGTTCAAAGACACAAATGACGCTTTAGTTTTTAATGTTAACAAAAGTTTTTACTTTTAATGAAATATTTCTGCTTTTAATTAAGGGGATCCGGACATTTTTTATTTTTGGAATAAAATTTTTAATTTTAAAGGTAAGAGAATACAATTTTGGAACTTTACATAATTGGGAGAGATACGCATTTTTGCATTCATGCGAAATTTCTGTAGTGTCAATAGTTTGGAAGGCCCACAGACCCTCCTTTTATTCGATGCGACACCCATGTCACTTAACCAACCTTGACCAAACTTTCAGGAATATTTCATTTCAATTTATTTTGTCTTAATAATTTGAATAGGTTAAAAAAAATGTTCTTTGGTTCTTTGAATAACCTTTATTGGTGCTACTGTACTGCCCTAAATTTATATTTTGTGACAGGAACAATGGCAGGAAATTAAAATTTCCCTTTTATAACTTTTAATAATTAGGAAAAATGTACGTTAGAAAATAAGACGAGACCTTATAAAACTAAAGTTCAGTCCGTTAATCGAATATTTTGTAGAAAAAAAAAGTTTTCTCTCATTTATATTGGGAAGAAAAGTATATTTGTAAATAATGTGTGGATAACTGAAAACTATTATTCCTTCTTCATACATTTATACGATATACAACATAAGCCTATGAGGAACCAATGACAACCTTTAAATATTTTTATGTGAATAAAATTGTCCAACCCCCCTCCCCCATCAGAACAGAACAAAATTTCCTATAAACTTTAAAAATAATATTGATGATAAATAGATATTTGAGGAATATAACATACTCTATGTTCCATTTTATTGACTCTATGTACCATTTTATTCCATTTTTTTGTGACAAAAATTGATCTAAGTTGGATTCAAAATTTTTTACAAACTTTTTATTCATTTACATTAAAAAATTTTAAATATGAATTTTATAAATTTTCTTCTTGTCCATTCAAAAGTTAAATCAATTGGCTATATTGCCTAGTTTGAAAGTCCGTAAAATATATATATATATATATATATATATATATATATATATATATATATATATATATATATATATATATATATATATATATATATATATATATATATATATATATATATATATATATATATATATATATATATATATATAATATATATATATATATATATATATATATATATATATATATATATATATATATATATATATAATATATATATATAATATATTAATTATTGTTTTATTTTGAAAATATTTTGTTTGTTCTATTTTATATTAATTAGAACAATATTTAAGTTGTGAATTTGGGTAGGGAGAGTGCTGTGGGGATGGGGTTTTATCCCCCAGTGTAGGAACCGACCGGGGCCCCGGCCCCGGCCAACCCCGGCCATTTTTACTGACCCCGGCCCCGGCCCCGGCCCCGGCTAAAAATCAGGGAAAACCGGGGTTGCCGGCCGGGGTTAAAATGGCAAGTTATACAAATTTTTTTTTTTTTTTTTTTAAATTTTCAGCCGATTCTGCTGAAACTTTCAGTGTATATAGATTTTTTACCGGTAAGAAAAGTCCATTTCTAGCGTTTTTCCCGAGTCTATTACGGTTAAAAGTTTTTTTTTTTTTTTTTTTTTTTTGTGGAAATTTTACCCTTTTTCAATAGAATGGCGGTGCCAAACCACTTTTTAGAATGAGCTGAAAATTGGATTATTTATTTAAAATTATATGGGCTACAAAAGTCTCTAATAGACTTTTGTTCCCAGAGTTATAGAAAAAATGTTATAAGCCAAAAACTGACCAACTATAGAAAAATAATTTTTTTGAACTAAAAAAATCCACCTTTTCAGACAAAATCTTTTTTAAAAAAAATACAACTATAACATTTCAAATTTTTGGTGTGTATAGAGGAGGGGTGGGGCTACAAATTCCTCTATGTACTTTATTCGATGAGATTCGTTGGTTTTGAGATATAGCCTTCAAAAAGTTCCATTTTTGGCCAAATTTCAAAAATTCCCAAAGTTTGAGAGGCTATATCTCGCTTCAAACAAAGGGCATTTAAAAATGCACTAAATAAAAATTGTTGCCCTGTTCCTCTTCTAAACAATATTCACAAATAAAAAAAAATAGTAGGTAGCGATTTTTTTTAAATAATATTTTTCCTCCAGAAGGGTACGATTTTTGCAAATTTTTTTTCAAGTGCTTGTAACTTTTTTCTAGACGTGATATCAAAAATCTATTCCCACCAATGCAAGAAATTGGGGCAAAGGTATTCAGTTAAATTTTCAGCTCATGTGGACCTAGTGGTTTGACCCAGTTATTCATTTTTTTCAACTTTGGGTCCAAATAAGTTTCAAACCGTTATAGACTCAAAAAAAATGCTCGAAATCAACTCAGAACTTCGTGAAAAAATTCACATACTTTGAAAATTTCAGCTCAATCAGTCAAATAATAAAAAAAAATTTCAAACAAAATATTAGAAAATTAAGATTTTTTTCTTTTCTGTTTCTTTTGACCGCTCCTTTTCTGTTAGTGAATGTTCATCTTTGTGTTTTGATTTTAGATACTCCAAAAAGATTTGGTTGAAATTTTTTTTATTTGTAGCACCCGGAGGTTCTCTTCTAATTTTCTGACTGCAGATGTTACATTTAGCTATTTCGAGCCTATCCTGAAACATTGTAAAGTATTCAAATACTGCAGAAGCTGATCTTTTAGCCATATTGACTGAAAGTATAAACAAAATAATAATTTTTAAATAATGCAGCTAAATGATACAAGTTTGATACATGGCAATAAAATAACAATATGTATAAATGCAGGTTAAATTGATAATTTTATATCTTACATTTTTTCAAACTTTACCTTTGGGTCTTACCTAGGTAAACGTGTTAAATCACTATTATGAATTAGAATAATTTTTTTTTTAATTTTTGTACTTTTTTTAAACTTTAAATATACAAAACTGTAATTTTCTGATTTTTTTTTTAGAGAAAATGCATATAATAATTAATTTAAGTGAATGTTGCCTATTCTACTCCTTCCTTACAATTAAATAAACCTTATATCTAATTTTCTTAACCTAAAATTTCAGTGCTTTTGACCTCTTTACAAATTTTAGGAAACCCCGGCCATAACCCCGGCCCCGGCCAAATTTGGGTGACCCCGGCCCCGGCCCCGGCCAAATTCCAGCCCCGGTCGGTTCCTACCCCAGTGTAAGTGTGGAAACGTATACTATGATGGTTGGAAGAATGAAATTAAAGAAAGGATCAATTGAGTGTTTAAACGTAAGGGGAATAAATGACTATACAAAACAGGTGAAAATTGGTGAGATTTTAAAGTTAAGAAGATGAGTTTATGAGGTTTGACAGAAACTAAACTAAAAGGGAAAAGGAGATTGATTTTTGAGAATTTAAAGGGGTATATTTAGGAGTTAGTGAGAGAATAAGAGAGAGTGGCTTCGAGGCCGGTGTCAAATAGGAGTTAATAATTAAAACTAATAGGAGATTTAAATGCGAGGGTTAGTAGGGACAGGGAAAGATGGGGTGGTGGGGCCGTTTGGGGTTGATGATAGGAATGTACATGGGGAGAATAGTTGAAGTATGCATGGCAAATAGATTTATAATAAGTAATACTTGGTATAAAAAAAAGTTGTCTTAAGGTGACTTAATAGATTATATATGTATTAATAAAAAAATAAGAGAGGTTACTAGATGTGAATGTGCTTAGATGGGCAGCTAGAGGGATTTCAGACCATTATTTGGTACTGGCTAGAATTAGAGAGGGGAGGCTGGGGGAAAACTGAGAATGTAAAGAGAGGAGCGAAGATTGTAGGAGAGGGAAGTGGGAGAACAGTTTAGAAGAGAGTTAAATTTAAGTTGTGAAGATGTGAGAGGGAGTATGATTTTGGTATTGGAGGATGAGTGGGGCAGGTTTAGGGAGACTGGTAGAAAGTGCGAGAAATGTTTGGGATGAAGAGGGTGGCGGGGAAGAGTAAAAAGAAAGGGAAGTGAATGGTGGTGTGAGGAGATGAAAATTGCAGTAAAAGAAAAGAAGGATGCTTTTGTAAAATATCTGGATACTACAAGATTTGCAGGTTTACAAAAATAAGAAGAGGGAAGTAAGAAGGGCTAAGGAAAGAGCTGATGAGGATTGGAGTAAAAAGATAATGGAAGGATTTAGAGAGAGGAATAAGATGTTTTGAAAGGAGGTGAAAAAGGTAAGAAATAAGGGAGAGGTATTGAGGGGGAGGGACAAAGGAAACAAGATAAATAGATGCAGATACAGGTAAAAGGTGGAGGGAATACTTTAACAGGCTACTAAATGTGCGTGAGGCGAGGAGTAAGGATGTAGTGATGGAGGGGGAAAGGGAAGGAATGGTAGAAGTTGAAGGGGTGATTACGGTAAAGCACTCAGGAAAGTGAAGAGGGGTAAATCGTTTGGTTTAGATGAGATAAGTGGAGATATGTTGTTGAAAAGGGGGTGAGTGTAATAAATTGGTTGGCAAGATTGCTTAATTTATGTTGGACATTGGGTATGGTTTCTTTATATAAAAGAAAGGGTGATAAATTTGAGTGTGGGAGTTAGAGGGGGACTAGTTTGCTGAGTGTAGTGGGGAAAGTATTTGGTAGAATTTTAATGGGAAGGATAGGGATGAATGGGTTAATTGGTGAGGAACAAGGTGGATTTATGGAAGCACTGGGTGTACGGATCAGGTTTTCACTTTAAGAATGATGGAAGAGAAAAATAGAGATAAAGTGAAGGATTTGAATTTATGTTTTATGGATCTGGAAAAAGCTTATGATAGGGTGAATATGAGTAAACTGTGGGAAGGATATGTAGGGTATAAGGGCATTTGTGAGAGTAAATAGAATGGAAACTAAATTTTATTTATGTAAATAATGGGTTGAGGCAGGGTTGTGTAATGTTTTCGAGGTTGTTTAACATTTATTGACAAAGTGGTGAAATTTATGGTTAGAGAATGTAGGGTGAGAATGAGAGAACAACAGGAAGTATGGGAAGCGAATGTGTTATTGTGTGCAGATGATGATGTCTTGGCGGAGTCACAAGAGGATTTGAAGGTTTTGGTGGAGGAATTTGTAAAAGGTTGTGTCGAGTTGGGCTTAAGAGTGAATGCGGGCAAGAGTAAAATGTTATGGGTGAAAAATGGGGAGGGGTAAGGGTATAGGTGGGGTGGTGAATGGCAGACTAAAGTAGGGAGGGAGAGATTGGGGTGAGTTAAACCTCGCTAACATACAAAACTACCGGTACACTGCAACCCTCGAACATTTTCAACTTTTACCTTTCTGGACAACCTTCCTCTGTTCAAAATATCCCTTAAACCCCCTAGAACCTTCTCCCCTTCTCTTTTCCTATGCCATACTTCATCATCCACATTACCATCTCCGCCACAAAATTCCCTTCCAGGCAATTAAATGAGTTAAAAGTTGAATGCGAGGAAAAGGAAAAAAGGTTGAGGTTTTCAAAATGAAGGGTCTGAGAGCGGTGTGTGGTATAAGTAGAATGGAGAGAGTCATGAATGTAAGTAGTTGGAGAAGGAGTTTGGTTGGGAGAGCTGAACAGAGCATGCTGAGGTGGTTTGTACATGTCTGTAGGATGAATGGAGAAAGATTGGCAAAAAAAGGTGTTCGTTTCGGAAAAGAGAGATAGGGGGAGACCGAAATGAGGTTGGATGAGCGCTGTCAAGGATTTATTGAGAGACAAAGGGTTGAGCTGGGATGAGGGTGTACTGTTTACGGAGGATAGAAATGAGTGGAAAAGAGTGGTAAGTTTATGAGTATTAGAAATGATTGTGGCTTATGGTAGACACCACACCACAGTTGTGGGAGAGGTTGTATATATATATATATATATATATATATATATATATATATATATATATATATATATATATATATATATATATATATATATATATATATATATATATATATATATATATATATATATATATATATATATATATATATATATATATATATATATATATATATATATATATATATATATATATATATATATATATATATATATATATATATATATATATATATATATATATATATATATATATATATATATATATATATATATATATATATATATATATATATATATATATATATATATATATATATATATATATATATATATATATATATAATATATATATATATATATATATATATATATATATATATATATATATATATATATATATTCTAGGGTGGGTCAAAAAAATCTATATTTCGAGTATCGAATTCTTATAGGGTTCAAAATTTGCGTATTTGCATTCTAATTAATGAAAAAAATTGTTGGATCTTGAGTTCCCCAAAGAGCCAAAAATTAGGAAAAAAATGCCAAAAAAAAAAAAAAAAAAAAAAAAAAAAAATTACATTTACTTTATTTTTGATGAGTGATAATAGAAAAAGTATTTTTAAAAATCCCACGCTTCATTTTGAGTTGGCGCATTAGGGCCAAAATTTTCGAACTCGTGAAAACCAAACTGGAGTTTCACCCTTTTACAAATATACGCAGTATTTTATTAAATCTAATAAATGGAATAACCAATGTGTTGTTTATGAATGCAATTCTAAATCGCAATTAAACTTTGTTATTACAGTTATTGTGATGTGATCTATTACCAATGGTACAAGGCGAACATCAAACAAATTTGTTGGGACAAGCCTCCCCACTCTTTCCGCCTATGCCTGTAGTTTGTCATAGAGTTACAGCTCCTATCGCTTCCATCGTTTTTCCTGATCTTCGAATAATTTCTGGTAATCGATAAAAGCAAGATAAGAGAAATATAGAAGACACGAAAAGCTATAGGACAATATATTGAAATCTTTAAGAAAACTTTTTAATTATGAAAATCACAAAGTAACTTTTCACTACGAAATTCAAAAGTAATTTTTCAATGCGAAATTCAAATGGATACTTTTCAATATGAAAATGAAAAGGCAACTGAGTTTTTTGAGAGCGAACTACACCAACGAGGCCATATGCCATCCTTCCAGGCAGACAAAATACTGCCCTTTAAGCCATCACGAGTTCAGAGTGAAACACGTCCACACGCAATGAGAGCTCATGATGCTCTCAAAAAAAAAAAAAAAAAAAAAAAAGGCAACTGACTTTACAAAAAATATCAACCTACCATTTTGCTTTCTGTGCTAGCTATTTTTATTGAATCTAGCTACTAGATTTTTAGTATATATATATATATATATATATATATATATATATATATATATATATATATATATATATATATATATATATATATATATATATATATATATATATATATATATATATATATATATATATATATATATATATATATATTACGTTAAATAATGCTTTATTGGAGTGTTAATATTTTAAGATTCAATTTAATTTATTAAATATTTAATATATTTATTAAAAAAAAGGAATAAAAAGTAATAAATAACAGTTTTATACTAACTAGTTATTTTTAGTAGTAGTTGCACAAACTTGCAAGCAGGTCAAGAATGTCCCTGGATGCTGAATTTAGGGATTACCGTCGTCTTCAAACCCCAGAAACTCATTCACCTTATATTTCATCCAGGAATGGAGCAAAATCTATTCGTGACACCGAAAACCCTTTTCTCCGTCTTAAATGTAACAATTTTTCTGGTTCACCTTCCTCACGCCCTTTCTGGCATTTTGCAAAAAATGTAAATTGTAACTTTACTTCCTTCTCTTTCCCTTCTCTAGCTACCGTTGTACCTTCTACTAAAGCTGAACTCTTCGCTCAAACTTTTCCTTCTAACACTACCTTAGATGATTCCGGAACTATTCTTCCTCTTTTAACCCCCTCAAACTCATTTGTGCCTAATATTTTAAAGAATAAAGTAAATGCTCATCCTTCGATACCCTGGATGAAAACGTTCTCCTTAGAGGGATCCCTCTTCGTCCGATTGAAGAAAGAAGCATCAAAAAGGCTTATCGGGAACTTCAGATGTTCTTGTAATGTTGCTCAAATGTTAGTTAGATATTTGCTGTGGCATATTTTGTTTTATTTTTTATAATCATTTCCTTCTTTTCCTCTACCGAAAGTGAGGTTTGAAAACTTAAATTAATAAAACATTATTATTTAAAATTAGATTACCAATTTATAAAAATTTTATATAATGGATGATGATCTTTGTGAGGTAAGGGTTTGGCACTGGAATTTAAGTTCTTTAATTGATAAATAAAAAATATAGTTTCAAAACTCATCAAAATTGAAATTTTACAAAATAACTTGAAAAAGAATTTTACCTGTGTCAAAATTCATAGGTTCCTGAGTGATAAAATTCTCAATTAAATTACTACCCACGACACGAAGACTATAAACTCAACTTCGACCGTTTTGCGAATTGCGATCTTAATTGTAGGGCCTACCCTATTGTTTACGTCTGATATATAATAAAACTAATTAAAATAAATGGTGTATTTAAAATTAAAAAAAGCTGTTTAGGTAATTATGTGACCAACACGGCAAGAAACTATTATTGTTATTATTACTTTAATAATAACTTCATCTGTTTGTTCCTCCCCTATTATGATCAAAGCATAAGGAAAACCTTGTCCGTTTATACAAAATTTTGAGCTGAAATGTAATTAAATATTTATGAACTTTATTAAGGCATATCTAATGTATATTTACCCTAATGGTTATTTTGATGGTTTGACCTAGGTATTCCAATTGTAAGACAGACCCCAAAATATGGTGCAAATAGTTATTTTATAGAATTAAGGCTTTTGGGTATTTGGGTAAATGTATATTTTCCAGTAGTACATTATTTTTCATATGTTGAAACTATGAAAACAAATTGGTAGGAAATATCTTTTAGGTTAATTGAGGCTTAGAAAACTATTTTGTACTCTAAAAAACAAAAAAAATAAAAATAAAAATAAAATTAAAATCATTTAACAACACATTATAACTTTAATAGCGTATTATCATTTGCCATTGGACTACCATGTTACTATATCAGGAAATTAGGATGACAAAATATTATGAAATGAGAGAAAGATCCCAAGTCAAAATTGTTTTTTTATTATTTGACAGATTGAGCTGAAATTTACCTTGTATATGCATTTTTTAAATCTAAGAACTTTCGATTTCTGACGTTTTTCTGAGTTTCTAATGGTTTAAAAGTTATAGGGGGGTCAAAATTCAAAAGAGAATAAATAAAAGTGGTAAAATAGTGGTCAGAATGATCCAAAAACTCCCCTGTACATTCTTAGCCCCAATTTTTATAACATTAACGGAGAACATTTGAGAATATTACTGATATCTAGGGACCGACCGGGGTTGGAATTTGGCCGGGGCTGGGGTTTCCTAAAATTTGTGAAGAGGTCAAAAGCACTGAAATTTAAAGCTAAGAAAATTAGACATAAGGTTTATTTAATTGTAAGGAAGGAGTAGAATAGCCAACATTCACTTAAATTAATGATTATATGCATTTTCTCCCCAAAAAAAACATCAAAAAATTACAGTTTTGTATAGTTAAAATTTTAAAAAAGTACAAAAATTAAAAAAAAAAATATTCTAATTCATAATAGTGATTCAACAGGTTTACTTAAGTAAGACCCTAAGGTAAAGTTTGAAAAAATGTAAGATATAAAATTATCAATTTAACCTGTATTTATACATATCATTGTTATTTTATTGCCATGTATCAAACTTGTATCATTTAGTTGCTTTATTTAAAAATTATTATTTTGTTTATACTTTCAGTCAATATGGCTAAAAGATCAGCTTCTGCAGTATTTGAATACTTAACAATGTTTCAGGATAGGCTCGAAATAGCTAAATGCTAACATCTGCAGTCAAAAAATTAGAAGAGAACCTCCGGGTGCGACAAGTAAAAAAATTTCAACCAAATCTTTTTGGAGTATCTAAAATCAAAACACAAAGATGAACATTCACTAACAGAAAAGGAGCGGTCAAAAGAAACAGAAAAGGAAAAAAATCTTAATTTTCTTATATTTTGTTTGAAATTTTTTTTTTATTATTTGACTGATTGAGCTGAAATTTTCAAAGTATGTGAATTTTTTCACGAAGTTCTGAGTTGATTTCGAACATTTTTTTGAGTCTACAACGGTTTGAAACTTATTTGAACCCAAAGTTGAAAAAAATGAATAATTGGATCAAACCACTGGTCCACATGAGTTGAAAATTTAGCTGAATACCTTTGCCCCAATTTCTTGCATTGGTGGGAATAGGTTTTTGATATCACGACTAGAAAAAAGTTATATAAGCACTTGAAAAAAAATTTGCAAAAATCGTACCCTTCTGGAGGAAAAAATTATTTATAAAAAACGCTACTTACTATTTTTTTTAATTTGTGAATATTGTTTAGAAGAGGGCAGGGCAACAATATTTATTTAGTGCATATTTAAATGCTCTTTGTTTGAAGCGAGATATAGCCTCTCAAACTTTGGGAATTTTTGAAATTTGGCCAAAAATGGACCTTTTTGAAGGCTATATCTCAAAACCAACGAATGTCATCGAATAAAGTACACAGAGGAATTTGTAGCCCCACCCCTCCTCTATACATACCAAAAATAGGAAATGTCATAGTTGTATTTTTTTAAAAAAATTTTTTCTGAAAAGGTGGATTTTTTTAGTTCAAAAAAATTTTTTTTTTCTATAGTTGGTCAGTTTTTGGCTTATAACATTTTTCCTAAAACTCTATTAGGGACTTTTGTATCCCATTTAATTTTGAATAAATAGTCCAATTTTCAGCTCATTCTAAAATGTGGTTTAGCACCGCCATTCAATTAAAAAAGGGGAAAATTTCAAAAAAAAAAAAAAAAAAAAAAAAAACTTTTAACCGTAATAGACTCGGAAAAACGCTAGAAATGGACTTTTCTTACAGGTAAAAAATCTATATAACTGAAAGTTTCAGCAGATCAACTGAAAATTAAAAAAAAAATAAAAATTTATGTATAATTTGCCATTTTAACCCCGGCCGGCAACCCCAGTTTTCCCTGATTTTTGGCCGGGGCCCCGGTCGGTTCATACTGATATTGATTGATAATTATTAATAAAACTCCCAATTTTTTTTTTTTTTACTCAGCCTAACTATATAGAGAAAATGATCATATGAATGGCAAAGGTTTTTGTAAGAAAATTTTTTTTTTTAAATGATTCAAATTTTTATTTGTTTCCAATATGGTGGGCCATTTCTTCTACCATATAATCATTTGCCCTATTTAGAAATATACTATCTTTTCAGTATCTTTTTTTTACAATGTGTTAATGTTCAATCACTTTTGCACAGGACTAATAAAATATGTGACTTTAAACTAGGGCATCTCTCAAGACTGAAATAGGTTGCTAGGGTATAGATAAGGATCCACCATACATTGAGGGTATAAGAGCTGAAATAGGGTCCTTGTTAAGGGGAATTAAACAAAAGGACAGTACCATTACAAACATTTACCATAACTAAGATATGGATTTTATCTTACCTGATATTTACTTTGATGAGTTGCCTCATCAAGTTCAGTTTCAGTGTTTAATTAAACTCGGTAGTTCAAATTCTATTTCAAATACAATGACTCGGAATCAACCTGAAGTCAAATCTTCAAACTTTGTACAGTTCAGTCCTTACAATAATTATCATTTGGAATCTGAATGCACTGAAACTTAAAAGTCTAATGAGAGATTAAAAGCATATAATGATGTTTCCTATACATATTTTTTCTTTGCTCCTTTTATGTTTCATTATTTAATTACTAACTCTGATAATTTCATATGCAATTTATTTAATAAGCTGAATTCCATGATAAATAAATATATAACAACTAAACTGCGTGTGAAGAGCAAAATCAAATAATTAATGATAAAAAAAAAAAAAGTCAGTAATTATAAAGCATGTAAAAGATTTTTTAAAAAATTTACCTCATTGTATTAGTGATCTTATTGTAAGATGATTGCAATTCTATTTATTCTAATT
>SEYY01008686.1:50000-70284 GCA_009176605.1 Armadillidium nasatum | reverse complement strand
TTCTGGCAGTTGGACAACCATTCTCGTAGATTGAGGCCGGCCCTGTCGAAGAGGCGCCTTGTTTGATACAAAAATCATCCTCCGCTTCAGTGTCGAATGCCGAACAGGTTGCACATAAATTTGGTTGAGAATCACGTCCTCGTAATCCGTGTCCGAGTGGCGGACATGGTGTTGAATACAAGCGGCCAGCAGAAAGGGGCTGCAAGTGGCCCCAAATGAGCACTGACGTAAATCGGTAAGTAACCAGGGCGCTCTTGGGGTCGGAAGGGTCTTTCACCCAGAGGAACCGTGTTGAATCTCGATCTCTCTGCGTGAGACGGATCCCCAAAAAAGCCTTTTCTATGTCCTGACGAGGTAGCGTATTTCTTCTGCCGGAACCTGAGCAAGACCTTAGTGAGATCGGTCACGAGAGAGGGTCCGCTATGCAAACATTTATTCAGGCTAGGCTCATTCGACGAGCAGTCAAATACGACCCTTAGAGCCGTCGTAGCTGAAGATTTCCGAACCCCGTGGTGGGGTAAATAATGCAACTTGGCATCCGGGTGCAGGGGGGTGTTTGGGGTCACCTCTTCTATAAACCCTCTAGTTAGTTGATCTCTTATGACGTCAGCATAGCTTTCCATTAAATCTGGATTCTCTCTAAGCCTCTTTAGTACGCTATACAAACGTCTCTTGGCTAATGCGTAATTGTCGGGGAGAGGGGGGTGTCCCGTTCGCCACGGCAGGGACACCACGTAACGGCCATCCTCGAAGGTGAGGTTTTCTCTGAAAGCTTCCAAGGTGGTTCTCTCCGCCTCAGTGAACTCCTCTCTAGGTAAAATTCCTATATGAGAAAGGGTCCACAATCTGTCCAAATCTCGGAGTGAATCCTCGGTTTCGCTCCCTTCCATTAAGGGGGCTGATTGGGCGTCGCTATTGGCTGAGGAGGGCCCCAAGAGTGGGTGCCTAGCCTCTGCAACGCCCGCTTGATCGGTGTCCTCTTCCATCTGCGGGGTGGAAGAAGGGTGGTGATCCCACTCGAGTAACTGGGGATCCTCAACATCATTTCCGACAATCTCTGTCTCCAATATAGGAGAGGGGTCTTCGACGCTTCCCCCTATCGGGTGATGTATCCGGCCTTATCTCCTCGGTGAGGAGAAGGTAGATACGACTGTCACCTGGGAAGTAGAGTCGTCGGAGGAAAAAGGGAGTGGGCCCCATACGAGGTGTCCCACATTTGTGTTCATCAGGTTGATTCCCTCTCGGTTTTCGAAGGATTTTACAAATTCCTTCAAGTAGTCTGAGCCTATTAACAGACCGACATCCGAGACGTGATCCCTCTCAGGATAAGGATTTCCCAAAGGGATCTTAAGTTGACGTAGCCTTTTGGTAGCTTTCACTAGGCCTGGCATTCTTATCTCAGAGGGTAAATGGTCCACTACTACAGCGTCAACGTCAACTTCTCCTTCCTTTGTTCTAATCTTCAAAGTGACGATGTCGTGCAGCGTTGGGGTCCCCTTTCCATTGATGCCGTTTATGGCCAGCTGTACTTGTGTGCGAGTGGGGCATTGCAGGGCCCTTACTACTGATCGCGCCACGAGGCTCCTTTGGCTACACTGATCGAACAAGGTCCTAACCCATATGTTCCTTTTCCCAGCCTGGACAGTCAAATCGGCCAACGGTAAGGCTACTCCTTGATTTCCAGATAATAGGGTTAGGTGACTGGAGGTCTCCTGTACGGGTGCGGGGGTATCTCCTCTTGTTGAGTCAGGACTGTTTTCTGATCGCGCCTTCTGTGGGCAGAAGACAATATGGTGATCGGGACTCCGGCAACGGTAACACGGTCGTTCGTTAGTGCACTCCCGGCTGGTGTGGTTTGGGGCAAGGCATTTCTCACACCAGCCTTGTGCTAAGACTACTTGTCTCCTTAACTCCGGAGTTGGTAGTAATTCGCATTCGGAAGGGAAATGTTCCCCTTTGCAGAACCGGCAAGTACGCCGATCCCGCCTAGGTGCGGGTTTTTCTGGCTTCTTGACGCGTTCCTTGGTTGGGGGGTTTGGCCTCCCGGTCGTGGTTGCCATGGTGGAAATCCTCTGTCTTTCCTGGAATGACTTCTGTTTCTCATGGAAGGGCTGCCGTCTTTCCTGGAAGGGCTGTCGTTTGTCAGGGTGATCCTTTGATGAATCATTCTTCCTGTGACTTTCCTGCCTTTCTTTGATCTTCGTTGTGGAGTGCCGTGAGGCCTCCAAAAATGAGATGGCCTGGTTCAAGATCTCCATCAGAAATTCCAGGGTCCAACTTTCCTTAGCTCGAGCCCAAGGAACCCGCTCTTTCACTTCATTGGGTAGCTTCACGGCCAACTGTGACCCCAAGATGATCGAACAGCTCGGGCAATTCTTGATCATGTCTTTGGTCTTCAAGGATTCCACAAAACAGTGGACGTCGGCCTTGAACTTGAAAAGGTCCTCATAAGTGTACTTTGGCGGGCGTAATCCGGTTAATTTTGAGATAAGACATTCTATAAGCTTAGACCTATCTCCGAAATCTTCTTTCAACAGGTTTAAGACGATAGAGTAGTTCTCTCCCTTCAAAGAATAACCTCCCACTAGTTGTTTGGCGTCTCCTTGAAGGCAAGAGAATAAGGCTTCCAATTTCTCTACATCTGCATACCCATGTCCTTCTACCATGCTCTCGAACAATTCTATGAAAGAAGAAAATTGAATGGGGTCTCCCGAAAAACTTGGGAGTTTCTTCATAGGGGGCTTGAACAACCCTGGGGGTCGCCCGCCTCCCGAACAACATGGAGTCCCAGAGGAGGGAGTTGGCGCTCGTTCCTCTGCCTCCTTCCTTTCCATCTGCCCTTGGACCTCCTTGGCCCTGTTTATTACCCTCTGGATGGATCGTTGGACTTCAAAACAGTCGGTATTGTCGGCTATGAAGTCGTCTCCTTCCAGTTCTTGTTGAATAACGGCATTGCTTTGTTCCAACTTCATCACGGTCCCCTCCAAGGTCTGGATGAGTTCGCTGAGTGAGGTCCTAGCCGGTTCTGGATCCATCAATAAGGCTTCTAGCTCATCTATCATCCGTGCTGAGCATAGCCTCTGAGCCTGGCGCATCTTCTTGGCCTCTCTCAGCTCTCGCGTCTCGGGTGTGACCGTTGGTTCCAGGTTGGAGTAGTTCCGGACCGATTGGGTCTGAATTCTGGTCGGGTCCGGGTTCGTCCTCTCCTCTTCGTCGGACTCTTCGTCATACTCCGGAACCTGGGGGTTTCGAACTCTAGTTGATTTTCTGGTCGTCGGCGCCCCATTTTCGGGTCCTTGGGCCGATTCGTTTCGATTTCTATCTGACCGTCTACGTCCCATCCTATCTTCCCCTTTGAAGAACAGACTGGACTATCTCAACCTCTTCGACTTGCTGCCCTTTTAGGATCGGAAGGGACGGTCAATGAGGTGCACTGGGTTCCAGTATAAGGGAGAGTGACCTGAAAAGGAGAGAGGAAAGATTTAAAAATATGATTACAAAATCTCTAGTAAATTTGTGGACTGTAAGTCCCGGCTAGCATAAGAATAGTAAACAATTCCCAACTATAATGCAGGAACGATAAACATTCAATTGTAAAAATACCCAACAGAGGGGGAAGAAAAAAAAAATATCCTAGACCTATGGCTATAAACCTAATTTCCAAAAAAAAAAAATAAACTGGTTTCAAAAAATAAAGTAAATGAAGCTACAAATCTAGCTTCAAAAAATAAAACTAACTTCAAAACATAAAGTAAATGCTGTAAATCTAGTTAAAAAAAAAAACTAGCTTCAAAAAAAAAAAATAAAGTTCTGAAGCTGTAAATCCAGTTTTAAAATTTAAAACTAACTTCAAAAAATAAAGTTCTGAAGCTGTAAATCTAGTTAAGCACAAAATATTTGCAAAAAAAAAAAAAAAAAAATATTCTAAATAGTTAAAAAAAATTTAAATAAAAAAAAAAAAAAAAAACAAAATATAAAAATAAAGAAAATCTTAAAAAACAAAAAATATCAAATTGCAAAAAAAAAAAAAAAATTTGCAAAAAAAAAAAAAATTCTAGCTCTCAAGTTAGAATCTAGTTTTGAAAAAAAAATAAAACTAAATCCCAAAAAATATACAGGAAAGCTAAGAAAATCTTAAAAATTATGCTCAGAACAAATAAGCACAAAATATTTGCAAAAAAAAAAAAAAAATATTCTAGCTCTCAAGTTAGAATCTAGTTTTGAAAAAAAATAAAACTAAATCCCAAAAAATATACAGGAAAGCTAAGAAAATCTTAAAAAATATGCTCAGAACAAATAAGCACAAAATATTTGCAAAAAAAAAAAAATATTCTAGCTCTCAAGTTAGAATCTAGTTTGAAAAAAAAAAAATAAAACTAAATCCCAAAAAATATACAGGAAAGCTAAGAAAATCTTAAAAAATATGCTCAGAACAAATAAGCACAAAATATTTGCAAAAAAAAAAAATATTCTAGCTCTCAAGTTAGAATCTAGTTTTGAAAAAAAATAAAACTAAATCCCAAAAAATATACAGGAAAGCTAAGAAAATCTTAAAAAATATGCTCAGAACAAATAAGCACAAAATATTTGCAAAAAAAAAAAAATATTCTAGCTCTCAAGTTAGAATCTAGTTAAAAAAAAAAAAAATAAAACTAAATCCCAAAAAATATACAGGAAAGCTAAGAAAATCTTAAAAAATATGCTCAGAACAAATAAGCACAAAATATTTGCAAAAAAAAAAAAAATATATTCTAGCTCTCAAGTTAGAATCTAGTTTTGAAAAAAAAAAAAAAAATCCCAAAAAATATACAGGAAAGCTAAGAAAATCTTAAAAAATATGCTCAAATAAGCAAAAAAATATTTGCAAAAAAAAAAAAAAAAAAAAAAAAAAAAAAAAAAAAAAAAAAAAAAAAAAAAAAAAAATAAAACTAAATCCCAAAAAATATACAGGAAAGCTAAGAAAATCTTAAAAAATATGCTCAGAACAAATAAGCACAAAATATTTGCAAAAAAAAAAAATATTCTAGCTCTCAAGTTAGAATCTAGTTTTGAAAAAAAATAAAACTAAATCCCAAAAAATATACAGGAAAGCTAAGAAAATCTTAAAAAATATGCTCAGAACAAATAAGCACAAAATATTTGCAAAAAAAAAATAAAAAAAAAAAAAAAAAAAAAAAAAAAAAAAAAAAAAATAAAACTAAATCCCAAAAAATATACAGGAAAGCTAAGAAAATCTTAAAAAATATGCTCAGAACAAATAAGCACAAAATATTTGCAAAAAAAAAAAAAAAAAATTCTAAAGTTAGAATTTTGTTTTGAAAAAAAAATAAAACTAAATAAAAAAAAAACAGGAAAGCTAAGAAAAATCTTAAAAAAAAAATATGCTCAGAAAAATAAAAAAAATATTTGCAAAAAAAAAAAAAAAAAAAAAAAAAAAAAATATTCTAGCTCTCAAGTTAGAATCTAGTTTTGAAAAAAAAAAAAAAAAAAAAAAAAAAAAAAAAAAAAAAAAAAAAAAAAAAAAAAAAAAAAAAAAAAAAAAAAAAAAAAAAAAAAAAAAAAAAATTTGCAAAAAAAAAAATAAAAAAATAAAGGAAAAAAATATTCTAGCTCTCAATGCTAGAAGTTAGATCTCTAACACAAACCTTAATGAACAAAGGGTTAGAATCATTAAAAATATACAAGAGAAATGTTTGCAAAATTTTTACAAATAAGAAGATAAAAATATCAAAAGTGCTCCTCCAATTTGAAGAAAAAAAAAAAAATTAGACCTCTTAGACTCCTGCAATATCGTGCTATATTGCAAGAGAGGAAATTTCTAAGTAATCTACTATTAAAATTATGATGTATTGTATGAATCTATACTCATATCCACACAATAGATGATACAAACAATAAAAATGCTCCTCAAATTTGAAGAAAAAAGTAGACTTCTTAGACTCCTGCAATATCGTGCTATATTGCAAGAGAGGAAATTTCTAAGTAATCTATTATTAAAATTATGATGTATTGTATGAATCTGTACTCATATCCACACAATAGATGATACAAACAATAAAAATGCTCCTCAAATTTGAAGAAAAAATAAGACTTCTTAGACTCCTGCAATATCATGCAATGTTGCAGGAGAAGAAATTTCTAAGTAATCTACTATTAAAATTATGGGGTATTGTATGAATCTATACTCATCTCCATACAATAAATAATACAAACAATAAGAGTGCTCCTCAAATTTGAAGAAAAATGCAGACTTCTCAGACTTCTGCAATATCGTGCTATATTGCAAGAGAAGAAATTTCTAAGTAATCTACAATTAAAATTATGGTGTATTGTATGAATCTATACTCATATCCATACAATAAATAATACAAACAATAAGAATGCTCCTCAAATTTGAAGAAAAATGCAGACTTCTTAGACTTCTGCAATATCGTGCTATATTGCAAGAGAAGAAATTTCTAAGTAATCTACAATTAAAATTATGGTGTATTGTATGAATCTATACTCATATCCATACAATAAATAATACAAACAATAAGAATGCCCCTCAAATTTGAAGAAAAATGCAGACTTCTTAGACTTCTGCAATATCGTGCTATATTGCAAGAGAAGAAATTTCTAAGTAATCTACAATTAAAATTATGGTGTATTGTATGAATCTATACTCATATCCATACAATAAATAATACAAACAATAAGAATGCTCCTCAAATTCGATGAAAAAATTAGACTTCTTAGACTCCTGCAATATCATGCAATGTTGCAGGAGAAGAAATTTCTAAGTAATCTACTATTAAAATTATGGGGTATTGTATGAATCTATACTCATATCCATACAATAAATAATACAAACAATAAGAATGCTCCTCAAATTTGAAGAAAAATGCTGACTTCTCAGACTTCTGCAATATCGTGCTATATTGCAAGAGAAGAAATTTCTAAGTAATCTACAATTAAAATTATGGTGTATTGTATGAATCTATACTCATATCCATACAATAAATAATACAAACAATAAGGATACTCCTCGAATTTGAAGAAAAATGCAGACTTCTTAGACTTCTGCAATATCGTGCTATATTGCAAGAGAAGAAATTTCTAAGTAATCTGCAATTAAAATTATGGTGTATTGTATGAATCTATACTCATATCCATACAATAAATAATACAAACAATAAGAATGCTCCTCAAATTTGAAGAAAAATGCAGACGATAACTTACACGATGTTGCAACTTGCAGCCACACATTAGGTTAGACATCTAAGAAATATTTCCTGTACCTTTTAAGTTTACGCCTTCCTTGTAAACTTAGATTTTATAACACTTTTTTCACGAAGGACCTTAAACACATGCAACAATTGAATTTGCTTGATCGGAGATGTAAAAATCCGGTTCTGTTGGACCAGCACTGTCGCGATAATTGCTGTACTCTTCGATAGCTTAAATATGTGTTATCGCGGACAACCCTATATTTCAGTTGCTTCGACTTGGTCCTTTCCGTTTTAATTACGGCAAGAGGAAACAACTAAAATATAGCCAACGTTATCGAACAAATAAAAATAAAAATTTGCAAGTAATGCCATCTTTCTTCCGCTTGGTTATTTAAGTGGAGGTTCAGAATAAACCCCTTTCGAAGGGATTTGAAAATCCGCCTTGCCCCGCAGGGAAGTTCACATGCTAAAATCTCCCCCGGTCACCCCAAGAAAGGGGAGTTCCCTTCAGATAGAAGAAAGTCGTGAGAGTCATGCCGAGTTGGGAAGAAACCAGAGTTTGAAAATAGACGGAAAATATTAATAATGTAAGTTTGTTTAGGCAACGTATTAATGAAAACTACTCTCAGATAGAAGGAAGAATGTATTCACTTGAAATGTATTTCCAACACTGCTCTTGGTGGATTGCAAATGCAAGAGAAGGGAGCGTATTGGATGGTCACAACCAGTCTTCAATAAAATTATACATATAATTTTATACAGACCAAAAAAAAAAGGGAAATTTTAACACTCACCAACCGAAGGCTTCTTAAAAATATACGTAACGCTACTTACTCTTGCAGTTCATAACGTCAACATTCCACCATTGTAGGAACTTATACAAACCCTCTGATTTCTTTCGCTTTATTATAATTTACATGGAGATACAGTCTCTACAAATTTACATAGAAGAAAGAATGCCCTCTCAGAAGAGAAGACGTAAATTACAAAAGAGGAATATTGGAAATTGAATACTGCCGAATTTGAGATGGCACTTTCGCATAGGCGGTTTAATTAAACAACTGCATTATTACGTAAATTCAATAAAACACTGTAATCACTGTATAGGGGGGTCTGCCCAATGGGTTCCATTTTTTCAGAATTAAAAAGGTTTAAAAAAATGACCCATAAAAAATCACAAAGTTAAAACATCTCTAATTGACAACAATATTACACAATTACGGAGATGAGGAAACGACAACATTCCCTCTCCGACACTGTCTTCAGACTAACTCTAAACGAAAAAAATCTGCTTTGAAACCACACCTCCAAACAAGATGGCCTAAGGCCTTTCTCCTATCGGAGGTTGGCATTCCACGTAGCATTCCAATAAGCCCGCCCCTTTCTTAAACGGGATCGCTCGATTGGCTCTTTCTGTTCGGAGGGGCGGCTATCGAGGATATAGACCTATCGTCGCTGTTCCTGCACTTTTCCAGTCGATTGATTGGGTAAATCATGTAGACCCACCCTAGTTCCGTTTTCTTCCGTGGGAAAAGAATTATTTAGGAACTGCGATTTGGGTTTGGTTTAATTTGCTCTAAGAAAAATTGGTTTATGGTTCTCTTTTTCTTAATTTTAATTAGTTTTATGGTGCCTTGAAGTCGTTTTTGGCCCAATATCTGTTTCGGTAATAAAAGTGGTCGATACTTGATATTTTCAAGTTCTCCCTTTATGGCCCTTTTCCTTGCTTTTTTCAGAAATCCGTTGGACTTCCAATCTCTTTCCCACGTACATAGCAATTTTATACATGTATGAGAGAGCATAGCTTGCACTTCCGGTGCACTTTGGTTGTATTTTTACAACATTAAAACTCCCCACCACGAAAGGAGGTGGGTTCGACCGTCGGGGGAAAAGGCACGGTTGGCAACGGTTCCATTGGTCCGTCCGGAACGCCAACCTGCCTAATAGTTCCCCCTACTCTTCTTCGGACATCAGAGCCCGGATCTTTCGTCTAGCATCCAGGTGGGCTTGTCGCTGGTGTCCTCTCCTGTCCAATTCTGATCCCGCCTCTTGGGCAGTATCTTCCGCAGTGGAATCGTTCGTCGTATCGAAAATATTTGTATGAATTTCCAGTGGATACAAGTGTACCACTGCGCGCGTGATTTCCCCTCGGCTCGTTCTGAGGGACACAGAGCGTACATAATTATCAGGGGAAGTGTGGAGGGTCTTTACTATGCCCAACTTCCACTGTAAACGTGGTCCGTCACTTTCTATCAAGACCACATCTCCGACTCTAACGTTAGGGCGGTCGGAGACGTTCCAGGATTGTCTCAAACTAAGTAAATAGTTCTTTGTCCAAGAATTTTGAAACTTCGCGATTAGAGACAACAAGTACCTGTATCTCTTATTGATCTTCATCGGATCCTGGTAGGTGGCATCTGTTTCCAATAATTCCTCCGCGATTGGCAGAGTGTTCAGTTTGAATCCCATTAATAAATGGGATGGAGTTAGAGGTTCTTCGCAACATAACTCGTCCCCAACATAAGTCAAGGGTCGGCAATTTAACACAGCTTCGACCTCCGTGAGAACAGTAGTGAATTCTTCGTAGGTCACCAGAGAGGTCTTGAAAATCCTTTTCAAGTGGGTCTTGGTCAACCCTATCAGGCGTTCAAAGAAACCCCCCAAAATTGCTGCTGCGCGCGGGGTTGAACCTCCAGACTATGGAGTTTTCAACCAGAAATTCCTTCACTGAGGGCAGAGTTCTCAGGTGTCGAATGTGTCTGGAAGCTGCCTGAAAATACGTGGCATTGTCACTGTAGACAATAGAGGGTACACCTCTCCTTCCCATGAACCGACGTAGGGCCCTCAAGAAGGACTCTGTGCTATTATCAAAAGCTATTTCCAGGTGGACTGCTCTCGTGACGGCACAAGTGAACAGGACGATGTAACACTTCGTCAGGGCGTTTTTCGGGAGTCTTCACATGAAAGTAGCCAGAAAGGTCTATTCCGACAACAGTGAAGGGTTTGGCTTCCATTACTCTAGCACGTGGTAATGCAGCCAGAGGGGCTGAACGAAAATGTACAGCCTGCAAGCGTTTACACAAAACGCAAGGTCGGACCACCTTCTTTATAGTCGTCCGCATTCGGGTGAAGTAGAATTGTCGTCGAATGACCAATATTAGTTCCGAAATGCCCAAGTGATGATGGGCATTATGAAAATGCCAAATAATAAGTTTAGTCAGGTGAGAGTCTGACGGCAACAACACAGGGAATTTGGCATCGAAGGGGAGCACAGCGTTCTTCAATCTCCTGTCGCATCGTAGGACATTGTCTACCAGCTTAAGGTTCAACTGCTTCACCAGGTTGGTAGGAGGTTGAGCACGCAGGATGCTAGATATTTCCGGACTAAATCGCTCCAACTGGAGAGTTTGAATCCAATAGCGCTCCGCCTTCCTCTTCTCATCCAGAGAAATCTGGTGGGAAAACGTGGGAGACACAATAGTCTTCGTGAGAGGGGCCTTCTCCCTCGCTCTCTTGAGGTTTTCGATGAAACGGAGGGCTAGTGCTGTGACTCTGTAAACTCTCTCCAAGGAAGAGTATTCTTCTAGGTTTAATATGGGAACAATCTCTGCAGTGACCGGGAGCGTGGTGGCCACAGAGACTTGGGTCTCCTCCAGCACCCCTTCGCACAATGCGGGATGCTCATTCCAGACTGGCCATTGAGACGGTTCGGTGAGCCAAACTGGACCTTTCTTCCATAGGTCCGTGAATACATATTTATGGCTGGACCCCCTAGAAGCGGCATCTGCTGGGTTGTCTTCTGTGGGAACGTACCTCCATTCTGCTGTGGGTAGGTTCTTGTGGATTTCGTCCACCCTGTTCTGGGTGAAGGTGGGGAGTTGCTTGGTGGAGAATATCCATCGTAGGGCCACCTGGGAGTCGGACCAACAACAAATCTTGCTGATCTCTAGCATTCTCTTGATAGGCGCTGATGACGAATTTAACAAGCCGGGAGGATAGCAGGGTGCCCATCAGTTCCAAACGGGGTACTGTGAGCTCCTTGATAGGGGCTACCTTCACCTTGGCCATGATTAAGTTGGCCGTGGGTTGGCAACCCTCTTTCGATACTATATACACCGCCGTGGCATAGGCGGCCCCCGAAGCGTCTGAGAAGGCGTGTAGTTCTACCTTCCTAGAGAAAATCAACTGTCGGGGTAAAGTGAGTTTAAGGCAATGTTCCAGACTGCCAACCAAGCGCCTTCCATTCCTTCTGGTACTCCTCAGGGATCTTCTTGTCCCACGGGACTCCGAGTTTCCAGATTTTCTGAAGAAGGAGTTTCCCTCGTACCACTACAGGGGCCAAGACGCCCAAAGGATCGAATATGGAAGCTAGGTGTTGCAGTATTTTCCTTTTAGTATTAGCGGCTGGATCTAGGGTCCTTTCGGGGTAAAACATGGTGTCTTCAGTGGAATGCCACATCATTCCCAATACCTTGAGAATGTCCTCCTCTGCCCCCACTCCATTCGCCCGAAAGGTTGAGGTTCGCATTCTGGCAGTTGGACAACCATTCTCGCAGATTGAGGCCGGCCCTGTCGAAGAGGCGCCTTGTTTGATAGCAAAAATCATCCACTTCCGCTTCAGTGTCGAATATGCCGAACAGGTTGTCCACATAAATTTGGTTGAGAATCACGTCCTCATAATCCGTGTCCGAGTGGCGGACATGGTGTTGAATACAAGCGGCCAGCAGAAAGGGGCTGCAAGTGGCCCCAAAGAGCACTGACGTAAATCGGTAAGTAACCAGGGCGCTCTTGGGGTCGGAAGGGTCCTTTCACCCAGAGGAACCGTGTTGAATCTCGATCTCTCTGCGTGAGACGTATCCCCAAAAAAGCCTTTTCTATGTCCTGACGAGGTAGCGTATTTCTTCTGCCGGAACCTGAGTAAGACCTTAGTGAGGTCGGTCACGAGAGAAGGTCCGCTATGTAAACATTTATTCAGGCTAGGCTCATTCGACGAGCAGTCAAATACGACCCTTAAAGCCGTCGTAGCCGACGATTTCCGGAACCCCGTGGATGGTGGTAAATAATGCAACTTGGCATCCGGGATGCATGGGGGTGTATTGGGGTCACTTCCTCTATAAACCCTCTAGCAAGTTGATCTCTTATGACTTCTGCATAGCTTTCCATTAAATCTGGATTCTCTCTAAGCCTCTTCAGTACGCTATACAAGCGTCTCTTGGCTAATGCGTAATTGTCGGGGAGAGGGGGGATGTCCCTGTTCGCCACGGCAGGGACACCACGTAACGGCCATCCTCGAAGGTGAGGTTTTCTCTGAAAGCCTTCCAAGGTGGTTCTCTCCGCCTCAGTGAACTCCTCTCTAGGTAAAATTCCTATATGAGAAAGGGTCCACAATCGGTCCAAATCTCGGAGTGAATCCTCGGTTTCGCTCCCTTCCATTAAGGGGGCTGATTGGGCGTCGCTATTGGCTGAGGAGGGCCCCAAGAGTGGGTGCCTAGCCTCTGCAACGCCCGCTTGATCGGTGTCCTCTTCCATCTGCGGGGTGGAAGAAGGGTGGTGATCCCACTCGAGTAACTGGGGATCCTCAACATCATCTCCGACAATCTCTGTCCTCAGTGTAGAGAGGGGTCTTCGACGCTTCCCCCTATCGGGTGATGTATCCGGCCTTATCTCCTCGGTGAGGAGAACCTCTGGTAGATACGACTGTCACCTGGGAAGTAGAGTCGTCGGAGGAAAAAGGGAGTGGGCCCCATACGAGGTGTCCCACATTTGTGTTCATCAGGTTGATTCCCTCTCGGTTCTCGAAGGATTTTACAAATTCCTTCAAGTAGTCTGAGCCTATTAACAGACCGACATCCGAGACGTGATCCCTCTCAGGATAAGGATTTCCCAAAGGGGATCTTAAGTTGACGTAGCCTTTTGGTAGCTTTCACTAGGCCTGGCATTCTTATCTCAGAGGGTAAATGGTCCACTACTACAGCGTCAACGTCAACTTCTCCTTCCTTTGTTCTAATCTTCAAAGTGACGATGTCGTGCAGCGTTGGGGTCCCCTTTCCATTGATGCCGTTTATGGCCAGCTGTACTTGTGTGCGAGTGGGGCATTGCAGGGCCCTTACTACTGATCGCGCCACGAGGCTCCTTTGGCTACACTGATCGAACAAGGTCCTAACCCATATGTTCCTTTTCCCAGCCTGGACAGTCAAATCGGCCAACGGTAAGGCTACTCCTTGATTTCCAGATAATAGGGTTAGGTGACTGGAGGTCTCCTGTACGGGTGCGGGGGTATCTCCTCTTGTTGAGTCAGGACTGTTTTCTGATCGCGCCTTCTGTGGGCAGAAGACAATATGGTGATCGGGACTCCGGCAACGGTAACACGGTCGTTCGTTAGTGCACTCCCGGCTGGTGTGGTTTGGGGCAAGGCATTTCTCACACCAGCCTTGTGCTAAGACTACTTGTCTCCTTAACTCCGGAGTTGGTAGTAATTCGCATTCGGAAGGGAAATGTTCCCCTTTGCAGAACCGGCAAGTACGCCGATCCCGCCTAGGTGCGGGTTGTTCTGGCTTCTTGACGCGTTCCTTGGTTGGGGGGTTTGGCCTCCCGGTCGTGGTTGCCATGGTGGAAATCCTCTGTCTTTCCTGGAATGACTTCTGTTTCTCATGGAAGGGCTGCCGTCTTTCCTGGAAGGGCTGTCGTTTGTCAGGGTGATCCTTTGATGAATCATTCTTCCTGTGACTTTCCTGCCTTTCTTTGATCTTCGTTGTGGAGTGCCGTGAGGCCTCCAAAAATGAGATGGCCTGGTTCAAGATCTCCATCAGAAATTCCAGGGTCCAACTTTCCTTAGCTCGAGCCCAAGGAACCCGCTCTTTCACTTCATTGGGTAGCTTCACGGCCAACTGTGACCCCAAGATGATCGAACAGCTCGGGCAATTCTTGATCATGTCTTTGGTCTTCAAGGATTCCACAAAACAGTGGACGTCGGCCTTGAACTTGAAAAGGTCCTCATAAGTGTACTTTGGCGGGCGTAATCCGGTTAATTTTGAGATAAGACATTCTATAAGCTTAGACCTATCTCCGAAATCTTCTTTCAACAGGTTTAAGACGATAGAGTAGTTCTCTCCCTTCAAAGAATAACCTCCCACTAGTTGTTTGGCGTCTCCTTGAAGGCAAGAGAATAAGGCTTCCAATTTCTCTACATCTGCATACCCATGTCCTTCTACCATGCTCTCGAACAATTCTATGAAAGAAGAAAATTGAATGGGGTCTCCCGAAAAACTTGGGAGTTTCTTCATAGGGGGCTTGAACAACCCTGGGGGTCGCCCGCCTCCCGAACAACATGGAGTCCCAGAGGAGGGAGTTGGCGCTCGTTCCTCTGCCTCCTTCCTTTCCATCTTGCCTTTGGACCTCCTTGGCCCTGTTTATTACCCTCTGGATGGATCGTTGGACTTCAAAACAGTCGGTATTGTCGGCTATGAAGTCGTCTCCTTCCAGTTCTTGTTGAATAACGGCATTGCTTTGTTCCAACTTCATCACGGTTCCCCTCCAAGGTCTGGATGAGTTCGCTGAGTGAGGTCCTAGCCGGTTCTGGATCCATCAATAAGGCTTCTAGCTCATCTATCATCCGTGCTGAGCATAGCCTCTGAGCCTGGCGCATCTTCTTGGCCTCTCTCAGCTCTCGCGTCTCGGGTGTGACCGTTGGTTCCAGGTTGGAGTAGTTCCGGACCGATTGGGTCTGAATTCTGGTCGGGTCCGGGTTCGTCCTCTCCTCTTCGTCGGACTCTTCGTCATACTCCGGAACCTGGGGGTTTCGAACTCTAGTTGATTTTCTGGTCGTCGGCGCCCCATTTTCGGGTCCTTGGGCCGATTCGTTTCGATTTCTATCTGACCGTCTACGTCCCATCCTATCTTCCCCTTTGAAGAACAGATTGGACTATCTCAACTCTTCGGCTTACTGTCCTTTAGGTTGGAAGGGACGGTCAATGAGGTGCACTGTGTCCCAATATAAGGGAGAGTGACCTGAAAAGGAAAGAGGAAAGATTTAAAAATATGATTACAAAATCTCTAGTAAATTTGTGGACGGCAAGTCCCAGCTAGCATAAGAATAGTGAACAATTCCCAAATATAATGCAAGAACGATAAACATTCAATTGTAAAATACCCAACAGAGGGGGAAGAGAAAAAAATGCTAGTCCTATGGCCATAAATCTAATAAAAAAAAATAAAACTAGCTTCAAAAATAAAGTAAATGAAGCTACAAATCTAGCTTCAAAAAATAAAACTAACTTCAAAACATAAAGTAAATGCTGTAAATCTAGTTAAAAAAAAAAACTAGCTTCAAAAAAAAAAAATAAAGTTCTGAAGCTGTAAATCCAGTTTTAAAATTTAAAACTAACTTCAAAAAATAAAGTTCTGAAGCTGTAAATCTAGTTAAGCACAAAATATTTGCAAAAAAAAAAAAAAAAAATATTCTAGCTCTCAAGTTAGAATCTAGTTTTGAAAAAAAATAAAACTAAATCCCAAAAAATATACAGGAAAGTTAAGAAAATCTTAAAAAATATGCTCAGAACAAATAAGCACAAAATATTTGCAAAAAAAAAAAAAATATTCTAGCTCAAGTTAGAATCTAGTTTTGAAAAAAAAATAAAACTAAATCCCAAAAAATATACAGGAAAGCTAAGAAAATCTTAAAAATTATGCTCAGAACAAATAAGCACAAAATATTTGCAAAAAAAAAAAAAAAAATATTCTAGCTCTCAAGTTAGAATCTAGTTTTGAAAAAAAAAAAAAAAAAAAAAAAAAAAAAAAAAAAAAAAAAAAAAAAAAAAAAAAAAAAAAAAAAAAAAAAAAAAAAAAAAAAAAAAAAAAAAAAAAAAAAAAAAAAAAAAAAAAAAAATATTCTAGCTCTCAAGTTAGAATCTAGTTTTGAAAAAAAAAATAAAACTAAAAAAAAATATACAGGAAAGCTAAGAAAATCTTAAAAAATATGCTCAGAACAAATAAGCACAAAATATTTGCAAAAAAAAAAAAAAAAAAATAAAAAAAAATTAAAAAAAAAAAAAGCAAAAAAAAAAAAAAAAAAAAAAAAAAAAAAAAAAAAAAAAAATATTCTAGCTCTCAAGTTAGAATCTAGTTAAAAAAAAAAAAAATAAAACTAAATCCCAAAAAATATACAGGAAAGCTAAGAAAATCTTAAAAAATATGCTCAGAACAAATAAGCACAAAATATTTGCAAAAAAAAAAAATATATTCTAGCTCTCCAGTTAGAATCTAGTTTTGAAAAAAAAATAAAACTAAATCCCAAAAAATATACAGGAAAGCTAAGAAAATCTTAAAAAATATGCTCAGAACAAATAAGCACAAAATATTTGCAAAAAAAAAAAAAATATTCTAGCTCTCAAGTTAGAATCTAGTTTTGAAAAAAAAATAAAACTAAATCCCAAAAAATATACAGGAAAGCTAAGAAAATCTTAAAAAATTATGCTCAGAACAAATAAGCACAAAATATTTGCAAAAAAAAATATATTCTAGCTCTCAAGTTAGAATCTAGTTTGAAAAAAAAAATAAAACTAAATCCCAAAAAATATACAGGAAAGCTAAGAAAATCTTAAAAAATATGCTCAGAACAAATAAGCACAAAATATTTGCAAAAAAAAAAAAAATATTCTAGCTCTCAAGTTAGAATCTAGTTTTGAAAAAAAAATAAAACTAAATCCCAAAAAATATACAGGAAAGCTAAGAAAATCTTAAAAATTATGCTCAGAACAAATAAGCACAAAATATTTGCAAAAAAAAAAAAAAAAAAAAAAAATATTCTAGCTCTCAAGTTAGAATCTTGTTTTGAAAAAAAAATAAAACTAAATCCCAAAAAATATACAGGAAAGCTAAGAAAATCTTAAAAAATATGCTCAGAACAAATAAGCACAAAATATTTGCAAAAAAAAAAAAAAAAATTCTAGCTCTCAAGTTAGAATTTTGTTTTGAAAAAAAAATAAAAAAAAAAAAAAAAAAAAAAAAAAAAAAAAAAAAAAAAAAAAAAAAAAAAAAAAAAAAAAAAAAAAAAAAAAAAAAAAAAAAAAAAAAAAAAAAAAAAAAAAAAAAAAAAAAAAAAAATTCTAGCTCTCAAGTTAGAATCTAGTTTTGAAAAAAAATAAAACTAAATCTCAAAAAATATACAGGAAAGCTAAGAAAATCTTAAAAAATATGCTCAGAACAAATAAGCACAAAATATTTGCAAAAAAAAAAAAAAAAAATAAAAAAATATTCTAGCTCTCAAGTTAGAAGTTAGATCTCTAACACAAACCTTAATGAACAAAGGGTTAGAATCATTAAAAATATACAAGAGAAATGTTTGCAAAATTTTTACAAATAAGAAGATAAAAATATCAAAAGTGCTCCTCCAATTTGAAGAAAAAAAAAAAAATTAGACCTCTTAGACTCCTGCAATATCGTGCTATATTGCAAGAGAGGAAATTTCTAAGTAATCTACTATTAAAATTATGATGTATTGTATGAATCTATACTCATATCCACACAATAGATGATACAAACAATAAAAATGCTCCTCAAATTTGAAGAAAAAAGTAGACTTCTTAGACTCCTGCAATATCGTGCTATATTGCAAGAGAGGAAATTTCTAAGTAATCTATTATTAAAATTATGATGTATTGTATGAATCTGTACTCATATCCACACAATAGATGATACAAACAATAAAAATGCTCCTCAAATTTGAAGAAAAAATAAGACTTCTTAGACTCCTGCAATATCATGCAATGTTGCAGGAGAAGAAATTTCTAAGTAATCTACTATTAAAATTATGGGGTATTGTATGAATCTATACTCATCTCCATACAATAAATAATGCAAACAATAAGAATGCTCCTCAAATTTGAAGAAAAATGCAGACTTCTCAGACTTCTGCAATATCGTGCTATATTGCAAGAGAAGAAATTTCTAAGTAATCTACAATTAAAATTATGGTGTATTGTATGAATCTATACTCATATCCATACAATAAATAATACAAACAATAAGAATGCTCCTCAAATTTGAAGAAAAATGCAGACTTCTTAGACTTCTGCAATATCGTGCTATATTGCAAGAGAAGAAATTTCTAAGTAATCTACAATTAAAATTATGGTGTATTGTATGAATCTATACTCATATCCATACAATAAATAATACAAACAATAAGAATGCTCCTCAAATTTGAAGAAAAATGCAGACTTCTTAGACTTCTGCAATATCGTGCTATATTGCAAGAGAAGAAATTTCTAAGTAATCTACAATTAAAATTATGGTGTATTGTATGAATCTATACTCATATCCATACAATAAATAATACAAACAATAAGAATGCTCCTCAAATTTCGAATGAAAAAATTAGACTTCTTAGACTCCTGCAATATCATGCAATGTTGCAGGAGAAGAAATTTCTAAGTAATCTACTATTAAAATTATGGGGTATTGTATGAATCTATACTCATATCCATACAATAAATAATACAAACAATAAGAATGCTCCTCAAATTTGAAGAAAAATGCTGACTTCTCAGACTTCTGCAATATCGTGCTATATTGCAAGAGAAGAAATTTCTAAGTAATCTACAATTAAAATTATGGTGTATTGTATGAATCTATACTCATATCCATACAATAAATAATACAAACAATAAGGATACTCCTCGAATTTGAAGAAAAATGCAGACTTCTTAGACTTCTGCAATATCGTGCTATATTGCAAGAGAAGAAATTTCTAAGTAATCTACAATTAAAATTATGGTGTATTGTATGAATCTATACTCATATCCATACAATAAATAATACAAACAATAAGAATGCTCCTCAAATTTGAAGAAAAATGCAGACGATAACTTACACGATGTTGCAACTTGCAGCCACACATTAGGTTAGACATCTAAGAAATATTTCCTGTACCTTTTAAGTTTACGCCTTCCTTGTAAACTTAGATTTTATAACACTTTTTTCACGAAGGACCTTAAACACATGCAACAATTGAATTTGCTTGATCGGAGATGTAAAAATCCGGTTCTGTTGGACCAGCACTGTCGCGATAATTGCTGTACTCTTCGATAGCTTAAATATGTGTTATCGCGGACAACCCTATATTTCAGTTGCTTCGACTTGGTCCTTTCCGTTTTAATTACGGCAAGAGGAAACAACTAAAATATAGCCAACGTTATCGAACAAATAAAAATAAAAATTTGCAAGTAATGCCATCTTTCTTCCGCTTGGTTATTTAAGTGGAGGTTCAGAATAAACCCCCGAAGGGATTTGAAAATCCGCCTTGCCCCGCAGGGAATTCACATGCTAAAATCTCCCCCGGTCACCCCAAGAAAGGGGAGTCCCTTCAGATAGAAGAAAGTGTGAGAGTCATGCGAGTTGGGAAGAAACCAGAGCGAAAATAGACGGAAAATATTAATAATGTAGTTTGTTTAGGCAACGTATTAATGAAAACTACTCTCAGATAGAAGAAGAATGTATTCACTTGAAATGTATTTCCAACACTGCTCTTGTGGATTGCAAACGCAAGAGAAGGGAGCGTATTGGATGGCCACCACCCTTCTTCGATAAATTATACATGTAATTTTATACAGACCAAAAAAAAAAGGAAAATTTTAACACTCACCAACCGAAGGCTTCTTAAAAATACGTAACGCTACTTACTCTTGCAGTTCATAACGTCAACATTCCACCATTGTAGGAGCTTATACAAACCCTCTGATTTCTTTCGCTTTATTATAATTTACATGGAGATACAGTCTCTACAAATTTACATAGAAGAAAGAATGCCCTCTCAGAAGAGAAGACGTAGATTACAAAAGAGGAATATTGGAAATTGAATACTGCCGAATTTGAGATGGCACTTTCGCATAGGCGGTTTAATTAAACAACTGCATTATTACGTAAATTCGATAAAACACTGTAATCACTGTATAGGGGGGTCTGCCCAATGGGTTCCATTTTTTCAGAATTAAAAAGGTTTAAAAAAATGACCCATAAAAAATCACAAGGTTAAAACATCTCTAATTGACAACAATATTACACAATTACGGAGATGA
>SEYY01008686.1:35000-37500 GCA_009176605.1 Armadillidium nasatum | reverse complement strand
CTGTGGGACACCGGTTCGAATTCCAGAGAGGACATGTTTCTTTGTCTTTAATTTTCATATACTTTTTCAATTATATATATATATAATATATATATATATATATATATATATATATATATATATATATATATATATATATATATATATATATATATATATATATATATATATATATATATATATATATATATATATATATATATAATTATCGTGCTTTTCTCCGCAGGGAAGCCGCATTTAGGAGCTATCCGTCTTAAGACTCATGCAATTTATATGTCATTACGGACTCGTACAAAATCTATTTTTCATACAACTAAAAGCTCTTTTCTTTTCCTTATTATTATCTTTCTGATGTCTCTTACTCTCGTTCTTTCTGGCATTTTTGCAAAAATGTCAGCTATAACTGTTTATTTCTCTTTCCTTCCTTTTGTATCTTTCGACAGCAAAATTGCCGAATGACCTTCTGTTAAATGTTGAACTCTTTTCTCAAACTTTTGACTCTGATTCCAGCTTAGAAGATTTCAGAGACATTTCTCCTTCTCCAACTTCTTCTAACCCATTTATGTCTATTATGGTAACTTCTTCTAAAGAGGTTATTTCATCTCTCTCTCTCTAAACTTAGCAATAAGAAAATGTATAGTCCCGATGGTATTCCTCTTGTGGTTCTCAAAACTTTTGAACTTACACCAGCTTTGGTAAACTTTTTGATCTCTGTCTTTCCACTTCGGTCTTTCCTTCTTGTTGGAAACGTGCGTTTATCCAGCATAAGAAACTGCATCCTTCTCTACTATCTAATAGTCGTACTATTTCTTTAGCCTCCCTTCCTTCTCAAGTTTACTAATTTATCCTTCATTTGAAGATTTTGACATTTCAATTCCTCTAACCTTATATTTAATCACTTCGTAAGGAACAGTCTAGTGGTACTCTTCTCAAGTGGTACTTTTCTCTAGTGGTACTCTTCTCTAGTGGTACTCTTCTTTTCTTATCTCTCTGAATCTTGGTAGTCTAATATTGCGCAGTTTTGTGAATCTTTTAACGTGGTGCTAGGCATATCGAAAATCTTCTATACAATCTGCACGAAGCTTTTATTTCTTAATTTCAATCTTTCGGTATGTTTCCTTCTGTCAGTTGTCTTATATCCGATTTTCTTTCCTGTTGCTCTGTTGAAGAAGACCCTTCAGAGTTCTGTTTTATTCCTATCTCTTTTTCATTAATGTCCCTCTCTATATTACTTCATCACTTATCCACTTCTGTGCCGACGACTCCACCCTTCGGTACTTCTTTCATTTTGAAAGGAGTAATAGGAATTAATAGCATTTAACTCGCCCTACTAGGGTGACCTTGGAGTAACTGACCTCTGATTCACCTTTAAATTTCTAACTTGAACATAGAAAGTAAGGCTGCTTCAGCTCTTTAAAAACTCAGTTTCTTCGTCTTCCTACTCGACAGACAATCTTCAACACAACAACTATGACATTCTCTTCCAAAACCTTCAACTCAGACCTTCTTTCTCTCCCAAATATTCTTGATGTTTCTTTTCATATAATCATTCTTGGAAGGATCATATTATTTCCCTTTCTAAAAATACTCCCAATAATAATAATAATAATAATAATAATAATAATAATAATAATAATAATAATAATAATAATAATAATAATAATAATAATAATAATAATAATAATAATAATAATAATAATAATAATAATAATAATAATAATAATAATAATAATAATAATAATAATAATAATAATAATAATAAATACCTTATCTGGAAGAGAAAATTCGAAGCCTAAATCTTCAATATGGTGCTCGGAGGCGTCTTTAGCGTTCTCCTTAAATAAAGTTATTTTTCCGAGCCTTTCTCGATCGAGACTCCTCACCTAAATAATAATAATAATAATAATAATAATAATAATAATAATAATAATAATAATAATAATAATAATAATAATGTAAAATAATAATAATAATAATAATAATAATAATAATAATAATAATAATAATAATAATAATAATAATAATAATAATAATAATAATAATAGTATGGTGAAATGTTATAGTTTATATTGTAATTTTACTTACCTGATGGAATAGTTTAATTTTCAGGCTACCAGGGGGTGCGCCCCCTATTACGACCTGCAAAATAAAATATTGGGGTAAATTTTGAGTAGTAATCTTAAGTATTAAGTATTTATAGTGTTAACGGAAAGTTGAATAATCGAATAATATTAAGAACTATAATCATGTAAATAATAATTTAATCTAACTACTCTTGTTATATTGATAATCTTGATACTCTTGATAATCGTATAACATTAAGAACTTTAATCATGTAAATAATAATCTAATCACGTAAATAATCATCTAATCATGTAAATAATCATGTAATCTAGATGCTCTTGCTAGGCCTGTAAAATCAGAAAGGAAAAATGACTGAATTTCTTTTTTTGAATTAACCTCTTCGTAAATAATTAACCTTTTTATATTAGCATTAAAT
>SEYY01008686.1:27500-30000 GCA_009176605.1 Armadillidium nasatum | reverse complement strand
TCTCTTTAGCGAATCTTCACTTGAAAATAAACTCTGCCCTTCTGTTTCTCTCAAGAAACATCTGTGCACGACCTCATTATAAAAGATCTATTGATTTTTTTAGTCATCAAACAAAAGTTTTTCAATTGACAACAATGTTAATGAAGATTGGCTTTCTTCTCCTTATAGAATTGAATGTCGTTTTAGCTGTAGCTCTTTAAAATATCGTGCATACCTTCCATTCTTGTCTTTATGCTACATTGCAAAAATTGTCCTAACGAATCGTTGGGACAAGTGGTTAAAATGTCATAGTAAGATTTTGCAATTGATAAAAGACATGTTAAGCATAAGAAACTCGCTTCAATGATTTATTTTTTTTAATAAGAAAATTACTAAAAAAAAAATTTGCTGTGATATTTTTGCCGCTTGTCCCAACGATTCGTTAGGACAATTTTTGCAGTGTAGGAAGTTAAATTTGAAGTCTCTGGACAAAGTCTACTTTTCTTCATAATTTTGCTTTTCTAAAGCTACACTTCTGGAAAATGGTCTCAGCAAAAGGTCAAAGGTCAAAGGTCACTTATTATACAAAACTCTTCACTCTCCATAATTACCACACGACTTGCAATAACGCACTATAGGTGACAAATATATATATATTTTTTTTGCTTTTTATTCTAATGCTTGCGCCTATCAAAATTCTTTTTACGAAAATAGTTCATTGTAGACAATATTTTAAAAATTATTCTAAAATATTTGATACAACTCATACTTATTTCAGTAATGCATTATTTCGATTACATTTAAGATTACTATACATAAAGAATATTAATTAATATTAATCACTTTCAGTACATTTAAAAAACTGAACGATTAATATGATTACTCTAATAACAGAAAAAAATCATAATTCTCCCAATCATTATTCTTTCCAAATTAATTACAATCACGAGACAATGAACGAATGTTAACGGAAAATAGGATTACTCTAATAGGAAAAAAATCATAATTCATCGTCATTTTTCTTTGCATATTAACTGGAACCACGAGACAATGAACGAATGGTAAAGAAACACTCCGGAGCATTTCTCTCCTACCGTCACTGTAAATGCTTGCTCTTCAATTTCCTCAAACTTTCACAAAGATTTTGCCCAGAATAATTTCATGCTCGCGCATCTGTTTGCCTCTTTGAACTTCTCAGAAGGGCAGGCGGTCGAGCTACCCCAAGCATCGTATTAATAATATTCACGTTGGCTGATCGAGACTGCAAATTAAATTTATATTTAAATTTATTGTTTATAAAAGCGTTAGAAGAAGAATAAGTATCGACATCTTTATTCTCAAATCACAGCATGCTGACAGTCAAATTTTTTTTTTGTTTTTTCTCATTAAGCATGAGGCACATGCTAAACAAGCAAGGAGAATTCGCTCCTGATATATATATATATATATATATATATATATATATATATATATATATATATATATATATATATATATATATATATATATATATATATATATATATATATATATATCAGAGGTGGGCATGATCACAAGGAAAGCACAAGAGCGCAAGTTGCACTCTAGGTAAATGACTAGCTTTCTTGCGCCTACGCAAACTTCTGAGAAAATAGCACCCTTGTACTTGTGCTCCACCATTTTTTTAAAGAGCGCAACTTGAGCTCAAGATTTTGTAACGTTTTCAAGAAAAGGAAAGAAAACAAGTGTAAAACATGATCAAGAATATTTGCTAAGTTCTGTGACGTCATTGTGGAAATTTATGTTGAATAAAGATTAATAAATAAATTCTGAAAACCAGAACTGACAACTTTACTTGTAAAGTTGTAAACAAACGCATTTGTTGTGTTTTGAAGAATTTTCTTTAGCTTATTTTAATTAAATGTAAAATCTGTATCATTTAACGAGGTTTCAGAGTCTGTGGGAAGGTTGCATATATCTTTGGACCCCCTTTTTTTTTTTTTTTTTTTTTTTTTTTTTGCAAAAATATTTTTTTTTTCTTTTTTTTATATTTTTTTAAATTTTTATTTTTTTTTATTTTTTTTTTTCTTGCAAAATTTTTTTTTCTCATTTTTATATTTTTTAAATACATTTTTTTTTTTTTTTTTTTTTTTTTTTTTTTTCTTTTTTTTTTTTATACATTTTTATATTTTTTTTTTCTTGCAAAATATTTTGTCTTTCTCATTTTTATATTTTTATAAATACAATCCTTTATATTTATATTTTTTTTTTCTTGCAAAATATTTTGTCTTTCTCATTTTTATATTTTTATAAATACAATCCTTTATATTTATTTTTTCTTGCAAAATATTTTGTCTTTCTCATTTTTATATTTTTATAAATACAATCCTTTATATTTATATTTTTTTTTCTTGCAAAATATTTTGTCTTTCTCATTTTTATATTTTTATTGAAGTTTATAAAAGATTCTATTTTTAGAGTTGCAAGACCCAAAGCCTCGAAGGACAAACCATACAATCCTTTTAATTATACCTTTATTGGG
>SEYY01008686.1:12500-15000 GCA_009176605.1 Armadillidium nasatum | reverse complement strand
TGAACGCGTTCTTTCAATGTGTATGTATAAAACTGTTTAAATAGCAAAGGGTGAGTGAAAAGAATGTTATTGAAAGTTTTGAGGTGAAATGTAGATCAGTTGGGAATAAAACTCTCCAGAGGTAAGAAAAAACGACTGAGTGAAATATGCAAATGAGTTAACTAATGAAATTTGAATAAAACAGTCTGATATATATAATATATATATATATATATATATATATATATATATATATATATATATATATATATATATATATATATATATATATATATATATATATATATATTATATATAATATATATATATATATATATATATATATATACGATGATGTGTGAAGGCGCACTTATAATGTTATTTTATTATTTGTTCCCCACGGTATTTCTTTATGCTTCTCAATACACATATTATTAGTTCTTTATGCATCAGACATTAGAGAAGTGTTGGGTTGGGTTGGACGAAGCCTCCGTCGCCCTTGCAATATGAACCAGAATTCAAAGGAGGAAAAAGAAAGGCGGAAATACAAGATGAAAATAAGGCCTTTCCAACGTCATTTTTCAATCGAAATCCAATATTGCATTATTCTCTCTCTCTCTCTCTCTCTCTCTCTCTCTCTCTCTCTCTCTCTCTCTCTCTCTCTCTCTCTCTCTGCGCCTTTCTTTATCCCTCTCCTCTCTCTCTCTGCCTTTCTTGATCTCTCTCTCTTCTTCTTGCTAACTTTTTTTCTTTTTCTCTTTCCTTTTCTTCTTTTCTTCTCTCTCTCCCTCTCTTTCACACTTCTTTCTCTCTTCCTCTCTTTTTCTTATCTTTCATTTTCTCCCTCTCTGTTTTGTGGTTGTGGTTGCCTTTCGCTTTTTCCCTTAAGTCTTTTTTGGTTGTTTTTCCGATGTTTTTCCATCTGTATTCGCGTTTAATATAATTTCTATCTGTTTATTCGTCCTTTGAAACCCTTAAAGTAAAGAAGAAAAGGATTTTATACTCCTAAACACACACTCGCATCTCTTATTTGAAGCCATAAACAACAGACAGAAGGAATAAGGAATCACAAAAGAGAAATACAAGAAGATGGTACTTATAGGTTTTAAAAACTCGTCTTCAAGTAAACATAAAAAATTGAAACCAGCACGTTCATCGCATACAAAAAAACGGTGTTTTTGTCCTGTTTTTCGTTTTTAACGTTCCTTTGAAAACATCCCCAAAAGAAGGGGAAAAAATAAATAAAAAAAAAAAAAAAAAAAAAAAAAAGAAAATTGGGGGGGGAGGGGGAATGTTTAAAATCAAATTAGGTTTCCCAATTTTTAGGGGAAAAAAAAATTTTTTTTTCTAAAGATTTTTACAAATGGGAGAATTTGAATATTGTCATTTAAATTCAATTAACTATTTTTAAAATATTAAGAAAACTTTATAATTAATACCACAAAGGGCTAATCCATATCTCTCCCTATATATAATATATATATATATATATATATATATATATATATATATATATATATATATATATATATATATATTATATATATATATATATATATATATATATATATATATATATATATATATATATATATATATATATATATATATATATATATATATATATATATATATATATATATATATATATATATATAATATATATATATATATATATATATATATATATATATATATATATATATATATATATATATATATATATATATATATATATATATATATATATATATATATATATATAATATATATATATATATATATATATATATATATATAATATTATATAATATATATATATTAAAAAAAAAAAAAAAAAATATTATAATATATATATTAATTTATATATTATATATATAATATATATATATATATATATATATATATATATATATATATATATATATATATATATATATATATATATATATATATATATATATATATATATATATATATATATTTGGATTTTAGTTCCTAGCATTTGATGCTAACATAAAAGATGCTAATTTATAGTACCACTAGATAGTCGGTCTGCTTGTTTGACTCCAATTATTTCGCTGTTTCGCCTCATTTTGTTTGTACATATCATCTTTATACTCATCTTGGAATGATTTGTTAAGCTGATCCATCAAAATATTCAGTTTAACGCAGGTTTAAAAAATGTAATTTCTGTTGCGACGGTAGTCGATGGTTTTTTTTTTTTTTTATTTTTTTTTAATTTTATTTTTTTTAAATTTATTTATTTATTCTTATTTATCATTAATGAGATATTTGTAAGTTTATTATCGCTTTGTTTTTTATTATTGTTTTTTAAGTAGGGTGCGGTACAAGATATTTAAGGTAAGCAATTATCCGTATTTCATATTTCATTTAATTTGTACTGTATCTATATTTCCTTTTAACTGTCGATATATATATATTATATATATATATATATATATATATATATATATATATATATATATATATATATATATTATATATATATATATATATA
>SEYY01008684.1:12500-19269 GCA_009176605.1 Armadillidium nasatum | reverse complement strand
TGGTAGTCAGAGATCATATGTGTCTAAGGATATATTAAGTCATATAATTCCTGATTATAATACTTTGAATGGTATGAAATTAAATGTACAAACATTCATTGGTAAAGAACAAAGAGAGTTTAAAAAACTTCTCTTAGGTATTAAGATTTCAGAAATGGATGTTTTTAGCATGCCATTTTTAGTAGATGAGAATTTAAATTTAAATTATACAGTAGATTTTGTGAATGAAGTAATTCATGAATTTAAAAACCAAGGTATTCCCCTTGCAGACTCTGCATTTAATGTCAAAGAAGATAAAAATAAATTTCATATACAAGCTATAATAGGCACTGACATATTACAATTTTTTCCTTCCCTTGAATTAGTTACAAAAATGTCAGGCAGTTGCTTTAAAGTTTTTAATAAATATATCCCTTTTGGTAATGTACAAAACTTTTTGCATAGAAAACAAAATATTGTTTTAATTAAATAATAGAAATGCAATATCTTCTAAAACAGATGTAGAGTCAGACATGGTGAATGATACTGTAGTTAATCTTATATTAAACCCCAATAAAAGTTATTTTCATCCTTTTGAAAATATTCTCATAGATTCTGAGGTTGAAAATGGCCTAGAATACCTATTTTCTATGGAGTCAATAGGTATTCACTCTAATAATAATGATGACCTATTTAATTATGATGCTGAAATGGTAAGTAAGTTTAAAGAAGGGATTACATTTAAAGATGGTCACTATCATGTGACACTCCCTTGGAAAAAAGAGTTAATAAAAAGAGTCCCTTCAAATTTTGACATTTCATTAAAGGTTTTAAATAGAGTATATAATAAATTAATTAGTCAAAACCTAGTACTGCTTATGATGATGTATTTAAGCAACAGCAGGATGATAGGATTATAGAGGAAATTAATGTTCCTGAACATAAAAAACATGAATATGTGTTCATACCACACAGACCTATTATAAGATATGCAGAACAAATAACTACTAAAATACGACCAGTATTTAATTGTTCATTTAAATTGAGTAAACAAACTCCTTCTATAAATGAAGCCTCATATACAGGTTTAGATTTAATGAATTCATTATTGAAGTTAATGTTTGTTTTTAGAACTAATAATTATGTAGTCTTAAGTGACATAAAACAGGCATTTTTTATCAATAAGATTAAAAGAGAGTTTGATAAAAATAAATTTTGTTTTTTATGGTATAGAAATAATCAATTGATTACTTTTAGATATAATACTATTCTATTTGGATATACAGCATCTCCTTTTATTCTTCATTATATAATGCAACATCACATTCAAAAATTTCCCGATGACAAGTGTAAGGAGATTTTGTCTTCTAATTTTTTTGTAGATAATTTAATATTTACCGGTAATAACATTGTAGAACTTAACAAACTTTACCATCAGGCCTATAATTGTATGTATGAAGGTGGCTTCATATTAAGATCTTGGACCACTAATTGTGAAAGTTTGCGAAAGTGTATGAAAGATGAAAATTTGTTGGTAGAGCATGAAAGTGTGTATGAAAAGGTACTTGGGTATGAATATAAATTAGAGGATGATACTTTACATGTGTCAGAAGTAAATTATGGTAATGCCACCACTAAGAGACAAGTACTTTCTGAGACTTCCAAATTGTTTGACCCCTTAGGGTTCACACTACCTTTAAGTATAAGAGGAAAGTTATTGATGAAAGCTATTTGGTCTGCAAACAAAGAATGGGATGAGGAATTACCTGGGGAGATGATATCTGAATGGGAAAAACTTAAACCAGACTTAATACAATTAAGAAATATACCTTTTCCTAGAAAGCATTAAATGAGAGTCTATCTTATGGTTTAAACATTTTTTGTGATAGTTCTTCTCAATGCTATGGGTTTGTTGCCTATAGTTCTAGTAATGTAAGTAATCAGTTTTTGTTTGCTAAAAGTAAGGTTACACCAGTCAACCCTAAGAGATCTTATAGTATTCCTACTCTGGAGTTACTTGGTGTAAATTTGGCTCTGAAATGTATTGAAACTATTCTTGATTCATATCCTAAATTTATATTTGAATACATAAACATAAGTGTGGACTCTCAGGTTGTGCTTAACTGGATTCTCACTGGAGAAACTAAGGTTAAGGGTAGATATGTAAATAATAGATTAAAAGATGTTTTTACATTGATAAATAATATTAAGGTAAAATATAATATTAAGTTTTATTTTCATTATGTACATACTGATATAAATCCAGCAGATCTTTTAACCAGAGGTGTTTCATATAAAAATTTATGGAAAATATTGAATTATGGTTATATGACCCTCTTGGTTAAACAAAAATCTGGATAACTGGCCCAAATACCCATTATTGTCAGTAGTGCCAGAAAATAATAATTATTTCTCTGCTAATAATAATAATGTTAGTAAATTCATTAATACTAATGTTTTGAATAATGATAGCAGTGAAAATGAAGTCATGAGTTTAAATACTGTAAATATTAATTTTCAGCCCAATCATAATGAAATTTTAAATATTCATAAATATTCTAATTTTGACAAAGTCATGAATATTACAAAGTATTTATTCCTTATATTTTGTAGTATTAAAAATGAAGATCCCTATAAAAGAGCTTTAATGTATTGGGTTAAAAGTGTACAAAGTTCTTGTTATTCTAATGAAATAGAATTTTTAATTACAAACCCAAAAAGTAAAAATATCCAGTGTTGGTTAACAACTTAAATTTATTTTTAGACAATGATGGAATTTTGAGATCAAAGGGAAGAATATCTAAATGTACTTATTTTAATTATGATGTTCATAATCCAATATTTTATCTAGATTTCATTATTTTACAACCCTATTGATTTTAAGGTCCCATCAAAAAGTTCAACACTTAGGTGTTGACAGTACTTTGACACACATAAGGAATCAAGGTTACTGGATTCCAAAGGGTAGAATTGCAGTAAAAAAGGTTCTCAATTTGTGTAAATTGTGTAAAAAGATTAATGTTAGAGCTTTTAAATATCCTAAATATACTGACATCCCTAAGCACCATATGAAATTGGTAATACCGTTCAAATTTGTGGGGATAGATTCACAGGGCATCTATTCATCAAAAATGAAAACACTAACACTACAGAGAAAATGTTCATTTTAATTTTCACTTGCCTAAACATAAGAGCCATACATTTAGAATTAATTCCAGACATGAGTGTTCCAACATTTCTACTTGCATTCCAACGCTTTTGTAATCACTATACCATTCCAGATTACATATATTCAGATAACGCTCGTACATTTAGTAAAGGTGCCAATTTCTTAGCAAAAGCTCTAGAGTCTGATGAATTTAAACAAGAGTTAAATTTTAATATATAAAACATGTAAAAATTCCCTTATTTTCTGCTTGGGTAGGAGCATTTTATGAAAGGCAGATCCGTACAATTAAATCATGCATGTATAAAGTCATAGGTCGAGCAAAATTAACATATTTTGAAATGCTCACCACTCTGTCATTTATAAAAAATGCTATAAACTCTAGACCTCTTACTTATAGGTCAGAGTTCAGTGACATTGAAACTATAACACCAAATTCTTTTTTAAGGTTTAATTGTAATTCTTCTTTAATTTTAAGAGGAGAATCAGAAAATGTTTGGAAAGAAACAAATCAAAATAAATTAGAACAAACTCTTGATACTCAAGAGGAATTGTTCAACAAATTTAAACAGCTTTGGTACCAAGAGTATTTATTGTCTTTAAGAGAGTCTATGAGTAAAATTTATGAACAATCTTGGGACAATATAATTAAGGTAAATGACATTATACTAATCAAGTCTGAAATAAAACCACGTCCATTTTGGATGACTGGTAGGGTTTTAGAGTTAATTATTGGTCATGATAATAAAATAAGATCAGTAAAGGTAAAACAAAGTAATGGTCAAATAGCTCATCACTCTATAAATAATTTGTATCCATTGGAAATGTCTTTGTCTCATGAAAAGACATCTCCTCAAGATTTGACCATAAATAAAGCTGTTCCTATAAAAGATAAAGACAGATCAGAATTGATAGTTGGTGGTCCAAGTAGACCAAAAAGACAGGCTGCAGAAAATTGTGACAAATTAATAAAATCAAAATTAAATTTAATGTAGAATTTGCAGCTTCACTGCAACTTTCTGCTGGGAGAATGTTAAAATTATTAAATAATTAAAAGTTAAATTTAATAAAATTTATTACCTTTTAATTTATATATTCATTTACATATTTTGCGTGTGTTAAAATATAAAATTTTTCATTATAATTAAAACGCATACCGTTATAAAATTATCTTAAAAAGGAGCATAAATATTAGCCCTCGTGACGTGCGCGTCATAAGATGCGCAGTATTAAAAATAATATAAAGAATTAAATGACGAAACAGTATTGTTTGAAATCAGTATTCATGAAGTTATGTTAAATTCAGTAAAAGTATGTATTTTGTCAAGTAAGTTTTCTAGTCATGTTAATGAAAACTACTTTAAAAGTCATACAAATAATTATGTTAAAAAGTGCTTATGTACTTATATTAATTTATGAAGTCATTAAAACTATTGTTAAAAGTGCAGTGTTAAACGAAGATATAAAAACAGTTGCTGTTAAATACAGTTTGTTTAATTACTGTTGTAATACTACTATAAAGTGATAAACTATTTCACAAACTAATTTGTCGGTTTTAATAAATTCTGGCAAGTGAATTTTATAATATTGTTGATTATAAATTGATTGTAAAACTAAACTACAAATTAAAGATAAGTATACCTTAAGACTATTTTATAGCTTAAGGGTGATCAATATTTTATTATTGAAAGTTGATCTTCAAGCAAGTCATCTGACAAATAATTTATTCATAACCTTCTGGTTCTCTTGGTATTATTCACGGTATTTGGCCATTTACTTTGGGTTAATGCTTGTGAGGGCTGGGGGGGGGATTTATTTTGAGGTAAGAGGATTGATTTTCATGTAAAATATTGAATTTAAAAATAATAATATACCAAAAGTCATTAAGATTATATATATATATATATATATAATATATATATATATATATATATATATATATATATATATATATATATATATAATATAATTCCTTTGCCCTTCGTCTTTTCTAAAGTTTTTGATTCTATCATTACCAGGAAGATTTGGAAACATCCCAGTTCTTCTAATCTTATCTCTGATCTCCAGAATGGCTTTCGTAAGAAACACTCTACTGGTGGTTTTCTTTCTCTTACTTCTGACTCTTGGTCTTCTACTCTTCGGCATTGTGAATCTTTTTTTGCTGCACTGGACATTTTGAAAGCTTTCGGTAGAGTTTGGAAAAAATCTTTCATTTCTTATCTTCCCTCTTTCGGTATCTACTAATCTCTGCGTTGTTGTCTCTAATTTCCTTTCCGGTCGTTCTATAGCAGCTGTTGTAGACGGCGACCGTTTTTTTAAATGTCTTAATTTTATTTTTTCTTCGGGGTTTTGTCCTATCCCACAACACTTTTTCTACTTTTCATTAATGAACTCTCTATTACTTTTTCTCCTTTCCGCTCACATAGTGATGACTCCAGAGGAAATTTTTTGTTTCAATGCCTTAAAAACTCAGTTCCTCTATTTCTCCACTTGACACAATCTTCCACTCATCTTTGGTATCTTCTTCGAAAATTCACAATTCAAACATTTTTCTGTTCTTTAAATTCTCGGTGCATCTTTTTCTCGTGATCTTTCTTATAAAGATCCCATTATTTCTCTTTCTAGACAAGCTTCTAAGAGGTTGGGTGTACTTAGGCATCTTCGTAATTTTTTTCACGCAACCATTGTTGCTTGCTCTCTATTGGGGTGTTGTTCGTCCCTGTATTGAGTATGCTTCACACATCTGGGGTGGTTCCACTCATACAGCTCTCCTTGAGAAGGTGAAGTCAAGGGCTTTTCGTCGTCTTCAAACTCCTGAAACTCATTCAACTTATATTTCATCCAGGAATCGTGCAATATCTATTCTTCGAGATACCAAAAACTCTTTTCTCCGCCGCAAATGCAATAATCTTTCTGGTTCCTCTTCCTCTCGCCCTTTCTGGTATTTTGCAAAAAATGTCAACTCGAGCTTTGATTCTTCTTCTTTCCCTCCTCTAGTTTCTTCTGATTGCACAACTGCCATTTTACCTTCTATTAAAGCTGAATTCTTCGGTCATATTTTTGAATCTAACTCTATCTTACACGATTCCGGAGTTATTCCTCCTCCTTCAACCACCTCCAGCTCATTTATGCCTAGCATTAAAATTTCTTCTAAAGATGTCATTTCTGCTCTCTCTGAGCTTAACACTAAAAAGGTGTATGGTCTCGATGGTATTCCTCATGCGGTTCTCAAAATTTGTGCTTCAGGGCTTGCACTCTGCCTTGGTAAACTATTTCCTTTCTTTTTCTCAACTTTGACTTTTCCTTCTTGCTGGAACGTGCACTCGTTCAGCTTGTCCCGAGGAAGGGGTACCCTTCTCATCCCTCTATTTATTATCTTATTTCTTTAACTTCCCTTTTTTCTAAAGTTTTCGAATCTATCCTTAACAGGAAGATTTGGAAACACCTTAATTCTTCTAATCTTTTCGCCAGTATGACTTTCGTAAAGAACGTTCTACTTGTAATCTTCTTTCCCTACTTTCTGAATCATGGTACTCCGCTCTTAGGGGTTTCGGTGAGTCTTTCGCTGTGGAACTAGACACATCGAAAGCCTTCGATAGAGTCTGGCACAAAGCTTTAATTCCC
>SEYY01008684.1:0-10000 GCA_009176605.1 Armadillidium nasatum | reverse complement strand
ATATATATATATATATATATATATATATATATATATATATATATATATATATATATATATATATTAGTTGTTTTTTCAACGTAGGTCACTTGATTGAAACAAGGCTGGGATTCGAGTTTCTTTATCAGTGAAACAAGAGAACAGGATTGAGGTAAAGCCAGGACCCAATCTATAGCTAAAAGGCTGCCGCTGAACTACAGCTGAAATGCTGAGATACGGTAACTATAACTATGCAGTTTAACGTAGTGACGTTGGTGAAGTTTTCTGGAAGCTATTCTAGCATCTATCGGAACCTCAGTAAAGTTGAAGTGTGGCGGTAGGCTGCGTATGTAGTGTGCCGATGCAGCTTAGGTAGATTTATTAATAAGATGTCCCTCCCGTAATTACCGGGTTCAGAATAAGAAAAATAACTTTGCAATGTGATATTCACAAAACGGCTAGTAACATAACATCACACGTGCTAATGTAGAGTTTCCAGTATAAGGATGGAATGTTCATCTCTACAAGACCCCTTTCAAGAATCTGGGTGAGAAATCCGTCAACGAAAGCGTACTGGTAAACGGATTCTTCTGCCAGATCTTGTTCTACCGAACTGAGGAGGGCGATGCAGACTATGATCAAAAACTGGTGTCAAATTACGATGTTGTATAACAGCTGCAGGTGAAGGTGGAGAAGAAGTAGGAGGTGGAAGAGATGGAGAGGTAGGATGAACAGACAGAAACTGAATGTGTGGAATGCTAAGAGCTGGAGTGGTGGATCTGCGGAAGTCATATGGAGAGTAAGGATAATATTTAAAAAAATGCTGGTTTTAATCTATCAATTGAGACTACCTCCGTCCGAGTAGGGCGCCATATAAGGAAAGTTTTCTGTCCGAGATTTAAAACCTGAAAGGACCCTTCATTTCAGGCCTTTAGCGGGGCGCGATAAGCATCGAGACGGACGAAAACATGAGTGTTGAATGAAAGGTATTTCGGAATGAAAGAGTGTGTGTTCTGTGTACGTGTTGGTGAAAGTTTCCAAGAAGAAGAACATTGGCGGAGGCTAGAAAGATATGTGAAAGGGTCTGAAGAAGGTGGAGAATGCGATGGGTCAAAGAACTCATCTGGAAGAGGGAGGGGAAAGCCATAGACCAGTTCTGACAAAGTTGAATTGAGATCCTCTTTCATGGCAGAGCGGATACCCAGGAGGACGAAAGGTAGAACTTCAGTCCATCGTTCCTGACAAGAATGAGCAGCAAGCAAAACTTTAAGCTGACGGTGGAAGCTTTCCACCGTCCCATTTGCTGCGGGGTGGTATGCCCAAGTGAGACATAAAATCAAGCCATAGGAAGGATTCAAACTGACAGTCCCGAAACTGTCGTAATCGTCTCTGGCACACCTAAACGCGACACCCAGTTGATTAAGAAGGCCTTGGCGACAGTATCAGCTGTGATGTCTCTGATGGGGATACCTTTTGGCCACCGTGTGAAGAGAATGTAAGGAAAGCCTTCTGAAGGAGGCAAGAAAAAGACGAGGTCAGCATGAACATGCTGAAACCTCTAACTTTGAGGAAGAAACGTACCAATTGGGGCCTTTGTGTGGCGATGAACCTTGGTCTTCTGGCAGGAAATGCAAGCTCTCGCACAAGTCTTTATATCTTTGTACATGCTGGGCCACACAAATCGTGAAGCATATATATATATATATATATATATATATATATATATATATTTTTTTTTTTTTTTTTTTTTTTATTTTTTTTATATAATAATAAAATATATTAATATATGAAAAAAAAAAATAAAAAATATATAAATATATATATATATATATATATATATATATATATATATATATATATATATATATATATATATATATATATATATATATATATATAATATACTTTTTTATTTTTATATTTAAGTAAACTCCAAGTAGCCTCTATATTTTGGGTGTAAGGTGCAATTTGAGGATACACAAAAATTTTTACTGGGTTCAAAGTAAGATGTTTAAAAAATGTTTTTTTACGAGAATTTTGGGCTAAAAAACTTAAATTGGGTATTATACCCAGCATATGTACCCCCGACTCGTGAGTGATGATGATATTGTCGACTACTTTCCATTTCTTCGATTTGGGATATTTTCCATTTTTTCAGAAATGGCTTCCTCAAAAGGACTTGGCCTATATATATATATATATATATATATATATATATATATATATATATATATATATATATATATATATATATATATAATATATATAATAATATATACAGAGGTGGGCAGTAACGCGTTACATGTAACGGCGTTACGTAACGGGCGTTACAAATGTAACGAGTAACGGTAACGCTTCAAAGGGTTTTAAAATGTAACGGTGTAACGGTAACGCTACCCCATTTTTACAAATTATAACGGGTTTTTCCGTTACTCGTTACTCGTTACATCCTACACACTAAACTCCACTGTGTTGACATTTTTGTTTATTTTTATGGAAACGAATTTTAATTTTTCAAGATTTTAAAATATATATATATATATATATATATATATATATATATATATATATATATATATATATATATATATATAATATATATATATATATATATATAATATATATATATATATATATATAAACACGTCTTGTGAATCTTGAATCTCCTAACTTCGATGTTCTGTGGCTTAAAATCTTTCTTCCTACCACTTCAAAATCTTTTTTTCTGCTACTGAACAGATTTTTCTTTTTTAATACCTAACTACTTCTCACGAGACTGTTACATCTTCGCATCCAAATACTGAGGTCCTCTATTTAGGGATTTCAACGTACACAACACTGAATGGTAGGTTCCTCTCATACCGATTCAGGGGGAGAGGAAGCCGAATCATTCAGCATTCTCAACGATCTGGAGCAACTGATTAAAGAACCAACACACATTCCAGATCGTCCAACCAATTCTTGAACACCTTGTTTTGCTTCACTATAGTCTTCTCTCTATAAATATGCTATCTTCGCACCTATTGGTAACTCCGCACAATCTAATTTGTCTTAATTTTCATGCTTTCTCTCCAACTGCTCCACCCTGCCCTAAGCGTATCTTCTGGCACTTTGATCGGGCTGACTGGGGGGCTTTGCGTTGCTTCTACGCTAACTATTCCTGGAGTGACTGCTTTGTCTCTGGAGACGCTTCGGTCTCTGCCGATAAGGTGGGGGCCGTAATCGTTGATGGGATGAGCAGGTTCATTCCTTCTTCAACTAAATTTTCTCTCCTCAAAATCCATGGTTCGATCCGCTTGTCCTCGTGCCATTAGGCTAGAGACATGCGTATCGAAGTGGAAAAATTCTCCTTCTCCTATCACTCTAGCTAATTTTCATTCAGATCGGAATCGTTGCAGGGATATTCTTCGACGAGCAAAGCAGACTTTCACCAAACGAAGGTGTGCTGAGCTCCTAAATTCTCCTACTGAAAAATCTTTTTGGCCTCTTGCCAAAACCATCTCCAACAATTTCTGTAAATCTTCCTTTCCTCCTCTTATTCGCTCTGATGGTTCTGTTGCTAAAACACTCCAACTGAAAAGGCAATCCTCTTCGGCCTTCTATTCTCTCTAATTCTACCCTGGACGACTCCGGCAATCCTCCTCCTACTTCTCCCTCTCAGAGGTCCCATGCCTTTACCTGTGATTTCATTTGACCAGGTGCATGGGCTTCTGAAGTCTATGAACGTTAGGAAGGCAAGCGGCCCGGATGGCATTCCTCCCTGAGTTTTAAGGGAGTGTGCCTCTGAGCTGGCTCCGTCCCTCGTTCAACTTTTCTCTCTATGCCTCAATACTAGTACTTTCCCTCAGTGTTGGAAGCGCGCAATAGTCCAACCTATTCCGAAGAAAGGTAGCCGCTCTGATCCTTCCAACTATCGCCCTATAGCTCTCACTTGTATTCTGTCTAAGATCTTTGAAACCCTTCTTAACTCTCACTTCTTAGATCATCTGGAATCTCATTCCCTCTTTCTGATCATCAGTATTTTTTCGTTCGAGGTCTACTGGTGATATACTTTCCTATCTCACAGATCTATGGTCTTCTGCCCTTAGGGACCATGGGGAGACTTGCGTGGTGGCGCTTGACATATCTAAGACGTTTGACCGGGTATGGCATGCGTCACTGCTTTCCAAGCTCCCCTCCTTTGGGTTTCCTCTTTCTCTTTGCTTACTTATGTCTAGTTTTCTTTCTAATCGTTCCATTTCGGCTGTTGTTGATGGAGCGACTTCTTCTTCCTTTCCTGTCATGTGGTGTTCCTCGGTTCTGTCTTGTCTCTACTGTATTCTTACTTCATTATCTTCTCAGCTGTCATATAACCCTATCCATTCATATGCCGATGACTCAACCCTCCATTCTTCCACTCATTTCAAATCTGCTCCTTCCTTTGCATCTAGAGTTGCTTCTCGTCTACATCTTTCCGATTCCATTCTTGCAGATCTGGATAGAATTTCCCAGTGGGGTCGTCTCAACCTTGTGAAATTCAACTCTTTAAAAACTCAACTTCTAGAAATCTCTCTCTCAAAGACACCTCCTAACTTTCTATTTCTTTCGATGGTTCTACCCTTCTCTCCGTTGAAATATAAACATCTGGCCTTCATATAAGCAAAAAATGTCTTGGAAACCTCATATAAATGGTTGCTGGAGCGGCCTCAAAGAAGCTGGGAGTTCTGTTTAGACTGCGAGAATTTTTTTCTTCATCGCAGTTACTCCAATTATACAAGGGTACCACCCCTTGTATGGAGTATGCTCTCATATCTGGGGTGGCTCAGGTTCATCCTTTTTGGATAGGGTGAGTCAAGCAAAAGACTTATAACTGTCCCGCTCTTCTAATTATCTTGACTTTTCTTTGCGACGTGATGTTGTGCCTTGGCACTTTTCTATAGTATTCAGTGGCAAATCTCAGGGAACTATCACCGTGTACCTCCACATTTACGGCTTCTCGCAGCAAAGGGTGCAATGTTCGCGCATCAATTTTGCGTGAATAGGCAACTCCAGCTTGTCCGCTGTGGTGACTCTCTTTCTGCCACCTCTGTCTGTTTAGCTCTTTCCATCTCCTGAATTGCCCACTGCATTTAATCTCATTTTTTAAAGCCCACGTTTGTGCCACTGTGAAATTTGCGTTATGTGGGTACTGTAGGGTGGTTTTATTTTCTGGATTTGTACTCTATTTACTTTAATTTTATTCTTTTAACACCCCCTGAATAGGGCTTTGCCCGTGAGTGGTGGTAAGATGTTGTAATAATAAATAAATAATATATATATAATAAAGTAATATATATATATATAATATATTATATATTAATATAAAATAAAATTAAAAAAAATAAAAAAAAAAATTTTTTTTTTAATTTTATTTGCTCAATATGGTTACGGAAAATATTATCATTTATTATTAGTGTTAACTGTTTAAATAGATTAATTATTACTATTATTATTATTATTATATATTTATTATTATTATTATTATTAATTATTATTAATTACTAATTTACAATACATTATTACTGTCAATTTTTTTTATTATTACCATAAATTATTAATTATTATATATCTACTCTTAATCTTGCATACCGTCCAATAAAATAAACAATGTTGAAAGAAGATCGGCTAACTATGGTTCAAAGTGAAGCACAATTCAGATAATCTCACGTTTTTAATAAAGTAAATTATAAAAAATGAAAATAAATATGTATCACTAAATTCCATAAATGTATATAATTTATTGCACTAAATTTATATAATGAAACTTAAATATATATAACAATTTTAAAAACTATTTATATTAGTTGGTCAATGATAGTAATATAAATTGCACTTTTTGAATAAAAATTAAAAAACTTAGTTAATCAATGATTTAACGTCAGCATAAATATGTAACATATGTTCATGTGCTAAAACTGTAAACTAATATTAACCCGAAACTGACCAAAATTAAGTGTTACATGTAACGGTTACAGAAACGAGTAACGGTAACGCTCAAAGGATTTTAAAATTAACGAGTAACGGTAACGCTACACCTTTTTCTCAAGTAAGGAGTAACGGTAAGATACCATTTCAGTAACGATGCCACCTCTGTGTATATATATATATATATATATATATAAATATATATATATATATATAATAATAATAAATAATATAAATATTATAAAATATATATAAATATAATATATATATTATACATAGTATATTATATAATAATATATATATATAATATATGTATATATTATATATATATTATATATATATATATATATATATATATAATATATATATATATTATATATATACCTTATATAATTATATATATTATAATAATATATATATATATATATATATATATATATATATATTATATATATATATATATATATATTAAATATATATATATATTCTAATATATATATTATATATTTATAATATATATATATATATACTATATATATATATATATATAATATATAATAATAATATAAAAATATATATATATATATAAAATATAATGTATATATAATATATATATATATAATATAATATATATCCCTTAAAGGGGATTTTACCTGTAATCTTGCTTCTAAGTGTTCTGTAGATCCAGAGGCTTTAAACCCTTCAGCTGAAACAGTTGGGCTGGTTTCATAAAAAACGTACGTTGCTTCAACGACTTATTTCAAAGGCTTGTCAGATCGCGACTGCCTTATTAAAAAAGATCCTTTATTATAGGACCTTAAATCTTATACTCAAATTATGGAAAATTTAGACATCGAACTTAAAGATTTCGATCTTACAGTATATTGCAAAGGTCACTTAATGGTAAAACACTTCATTCTGAACAAAAAGAATGTGACCAACATCACGTGACCCTTCAAAATACTCTTGTCAAGTTACGTAAGCGTCTTGACAATATTTATTGTAATTTTGTTATCAACAATACTACTCCATGGATTGTCGTGTTTTTCCTTCTTCAAAAGAGAGAATACAACTGACCTTTCATAATGGTTGGTGTTTCAAATGTTTTGGCCACTTTCATTCAATTAAGGAATGTAAGTTTGATCTATTTTGTAAATATTGTAATTCTCAATACCATCATTCTTTTCTTTGTTCCTCACATAAACAACCTCCCTCTTTAACAGCGTGTCAAGAGGGAAATATAACACCTAATTCAACCGATATTGAAATTACTTCCTCTTCTACAGTACGCAAAGAGGAAAAACCTACTTCTACTACCTTTAAAATTCCTTCCTCTGAACAGGAAGTTGCTTAAAGCACAATCCTCAAGGAGGAAGTTACTATCATTACTTGTCAGTTTGAGAATAACCTCGTGGAGGATTTCACATCTGACACTTATTCAAATTTAACTACTTCCTCTGAGCACTATGTTACTAATAGCACTAACCTCAAGGAGGAAGTTACTACCATAACTCGTAAGTCTGCGAATGACTTTGCCGAGGATTTCACATATGACAAATTCAAATTGAACTCTGTAAAGGATGTTCCATTTAGCACCCTCCTCAAGGAGGAAGTTTCTCCCATCACTTGCCAGTGTGATGTTATTAATCTAGCTGGAGACATCAAAACTGACAATCACCTATCAAATTTGATTCATCTTTTCCTCCCTTTTTCTTCCATAATGGAAAGGGAGGGACTTCATAAAGCTTCATGATCATATATATATATATATATATATATGATCATTTAATGCATTAATTGTGTCATAATCAATCAGAGTCCTGATGTTCTGATGCTTCTCTGTTGTACAATGCCATATCGGAAACGGAAATACTCATATTGTTCCCTAACAATATCCTATTCAAATTCAAGATACCCAGAAGATAATATAGCACTCAAGAGAAATATTTACAGGTATCACAGTATCACATTATTCAAGGATACAAATCAGCCAAACCTAACTTAATTGCATGCTGAAGTTAGCAATGTATCAACAATCGAACAACACCCTTACCTAATTTGTTCCATACAGCATGAAATTCCAAATTCACAATTATTACATAATATGTATGACTGAAAACATACGATACTGTAAAACTAATGAATTCATTAATTTCAGTAATATATATATATACAGTTTAGAATTTTTTTAATATTAAAAGTACTTTTCTTCTTAATTTTTCTTTTGAAAATAACTAACATTGTTTAATTTTTTTTTATTTTGAAAACTATTTTTGTTCCTTTTTTTAATTTCTCTTAAAAAAAAAAAATTTGGAAAATTTAGTATTAAAAACAATTTACTACGAATGCAACTTTACTCTTTTCCCGTTTTGGAAAAAAAAATTCAGAATTACATATATGTTTTGAATTTACTTTAACTTATTTATCTAATATCGTATATTTTACTTTATATTTATCTTTTAACATCATTTTTTTCCTTACTATTACATTAATAATACATAGAGAGACCATTATTGAACGAAACGTTAAATTTTAATGGCCATATTTGACACGTACATAGATCCATATACACAAATGCTTAGCTAAATAAGCATTCACGCTATTATAATAAAAATTAATAACGATCTTTTAAAGCACTATCACCTCAGGTTAAATAATATTTTTCTTCAAAAATATGCCGTTATATGCTCAATTACATACTCTCTAACATAAAATATCTTCAACGAGTACAAACAATTAAAGAAAACACATGTAAGCACATTTTTTTAACATTCTAAACATTCTCACGTTTCTTCCTTACTCATTGGGTAAATCTATATATTTGACTTATCAAGTAAGCATGTTTTACATTTGATATAGAGATTTTCATATAAATAACATTCATAAACACACAAATAAGTACACAAATATTGAAACATATTGCTCAGAGGTATACAAATACATACATATCATAAACACATAGGTATGATTACAGAAAAATAATAATCTTTCTATTGTGCTTGACATTTTCGAAATTAAAAATAAGAACATTTTTCTCTGCGAAGTGCATCATTCCAGCTTATTTACCATCAACACACATATGCCCAACCCTAAATAAGTTAAGCTTACTCTTTTCAGAAGATTTAAAACTTAACTATCACAAAAACATTTACAAATGTGGAAATAATTTCTAGTGTTTGATATTCGGGAAGCTAAAATATAAATTTCCGTTTCACCTACAATATTCCTCTCAAAATTTAATCTTTTCTTCGATACAAATCAAACTTTTATCCTTTCTTATCAGCCTCCTTTGTTTACAAATTTTTATTCCCTCTATGTGATTGATACTACATAGGCTTCAGTAGATTCCTTTCCGCACACGTATCTATGAACACCAAGAAATACATCGTGCCTTGGCAGAATATGGTGTAAGAAGAGTTTGTAAATATCATCTGGTTCATTTAAAATTACATAATGTTCTTCCAATTCGGTTCAATCTTTTCATTTTGTCTGATCTTATTCTATAACATCAAAGTTTAATCCTGTGTTGGTTGAAGGGCTACATATTTCTACTACTTGTGTACTGCTAAAACCTTTACCCTTGCCGAGACTTACAATAGATTTAACATTTACAGTAATCTTTCCAATTTTTCTTCTGTCCTTTTTATCGCACCTGTTACTGCTTTATCAGTTGTGCCAAGTTGATTTTCCTTTCTTGTTTATATAAAAATGATTCCCATTCAATAATAGATATTCTAATTTTGCATCCAATGAGTCCTTTCCAATTTTTTTATCATAAGAGTTGCATGTGCATATGTCAAACATCTTTAAATATGATTTTAATTTCCATTTTAAACAAAACTTTCGTCTGTTTTACTTATGGTTTGTGTATAACAAAGAATATGTCCTCATGTTGGTTGGTATTTCATTCTTATATCATTAATTCATAGTTACCCTACGTGGGACAGCTTCCGTCATAACATGTTCAGGAGTTGGTAGGGATTTCAAGACAATGTATCTTCTAAAAGGTTTCTTTCAGGACCTTCCTTTATGGAGAGTTTTATCATAGTTGTGATATTTACAACCATGGTCGAAGTAT
>SEYY01008683.1:0-42500 GCA_009176605.1 Armadillidium nasatum | reverse complement strand
GCGTATGCAGGCCAAACTGGTCTACAATTAAAAGTGAAGATTGATAAGCATAAAGGAGTTTCCATTAGAATTGACCTTCCTCTTTGCTCTCCTGAACAATCTACCATAAAAGACCGTGGAGATATCCACCCTTTTTCATCTTCTAAATTCTCGTACCTTCAACATGCATCTTCACTCCTTATCGTAGAATATAGTAGTTTTATAAATAAAAACTCATTACCCATCTTTAAATGAACAAGCTTCTATTGTCCTTTTCACTCAATAATGAAGTCCTTTTTCCCAAAATAGTCCAGCCTTTTTATTTTTATTTATGTTATTTCAATATCAACATTATTACTTTATTTTATTATTTTAATGTAATTATTATTATTTTAAATATCTTATATATAGTTAATGAATTTATATTTTGATTGTATTTTAAAATAGAAATCTGTAATATTTAGTTTGTGCTGAAGACGGACTGAGATACGGTGTGAAACGTTTACAGTGTATTAAATGACTATGTTGAAACCCTTAGTATTGGCTTTAACCTTTCTAATTAGATTAATGTTCAGTATTAAAGAGATTTCTCAATATTATATATATATATATATATATATATATATATATATATATATATATATATATATATATATATATATATATATATATATATTATTCGTGATGTTATACGCATTCACATCTTATCAAAATTAAAATCCTCATCCGCATCCGCACTTTCGAAAATTAACATCCGCATCCACAAATGAGAAAATATGACATCCAATCCATTACTAATATATAATATATATATATATATATATATATATATATATATATATATATATATATATATATATATATATATATATATATATATATATATATATATATATATATATATATATATATACTTGAAAAATTAATGAATTACAAGAATACAAAACTGAGTCAAATTAAAATTCTATGACATGTTGTATTATCGATATATCGATCACGTTCTATTATCGATATATCGATACGTCAAAATTTGAGGAAACTATACCTGTAATTAGTTTAGCAGATGTAGATTAATTATTAATTATTTATTTCTTTATTTAATCGATTTTTATAAATTATATAGTGGTAAATAATTATAAATAATTATAATAGTTAAAATAGATAGATAGATTAAATAAATTAAATCTATAAGTATATCCGGGTTTAAAATTTTGTTTTATTTTCTTTCCTTTATCGTTTTTTTTTTTTTTTTTTCTCTATATATATATATATATATATATATATATATATATATATATATATATATATATATATATATATATATATATATATATATATATATATATATATATATATATATATATATATAAGGAGAGAGAGAGAGCAAAAATCTTCATTTTATTTTTTTTAAATATTTTTAAAATTATCGTTTTTTTTTTCTTATTTTCATAATTATAAGTGTGTGCCTTAATACCCTTCTCACACTTAGTAAAATTACCAATGATAAACTAAGCACTTGCTTCTTTTTTCTAAGCACCTGTGAATATAATATATAAGGAAAGCAAAATGGAAAAAAAGTGTTTATAGTGTGCAGATATTTTATTAGACCTTTCGAATGAGGATGGCTATCCTGATTTGCAAAAATAATGTATCCATAATCAGTTGAAGTTGATAGGACAAATTATTAGATTAATTATTCTAGAAATATTAAATTAATATATTTTCCGAGTTATTTAGAAAACTATTTTCCTAACTTTTAACTATCATACAGTGTAAAACAACAATAAATTCTTTTTGTGGTACAAAATTCGCTCAAAATACTATTCTTCATTCGGAATTTTCAACAGGGTTCAGGCTTATCTTGCTGTAGCTATACTCATTTTCAACTGATTAAATGTCTTAGGTTAGGTTTACTCTTTTAAAAAGGAAAATAAGGGAGTCATTAATTCTTTAAATCGCCCGTTTTACAGATGTCTCTTAAATCTGGCCATAATATAGTACCAGTAATCTATGAAGATGCCGTAAAGCAATATGAGCAATTTCGTGGAAATCGAGTAGGAACGATACGACTCGATCCGGATGGATGGTTTCTTACGTCACCATTTACCAACTTTGCCAATAAATATTTCGAATTTAAGGTGAGATTCTTCCTCTCTTTCTTTTCACTCTATTATCAATTTATTCCGAAAACGTAGAAGGAAAAAAACAATTTTAAAACATCTCTTTACATCATCATTATTATTATTATTATATTATTATTTTAATTATTATTATTATTATTATTATTATTATTGCAGTTTAAACCAACTGACATTGTCATTGTGACTTACCCCAAGTGTGGTACAACTTGGACTCAAGAAATCGTTTGGACAATGGTATATAATCCAAATTTGGACCACCCAAGAGCAGTCCTGCCGGTAAACGCCCGATGTCCTTTTATGGAGTAAGTCTTTAAAGTAATTTTGTTTTAATTAGAAATAAAAATCATCAGTAATAGTTGAGCATCTTTCTATCGCTATTCTAAAAGTAATAAATTTGGAGGGTTTTACATTTATTTGCATAACACAAGTTGTAAAAATAATTGTCCTACCAATGGGATAACGACAAAAGTATAACACTAGATTGGCCATCTGGAGAAGGATTTTTTTTGTACGTTGTAATCAAATGATTTTGTTTTTCTCATTTAATCAAACAAAATACTTTGTTGCACTTTCGTTTTTGTTCTACTTGGACATTTTAAAATGGGGAAAAAATTTAAGTTTAAATAGCTAAATATGATTTCTTACTTTGTTATTTGCTTATTATATTATATAGATGACTTCTCACACTAATATTAAGCCAAAAATTTAACTTGGAAAACAAAAAAGCAAAAAAAAATTCCTTTACGTGACTATAATTTCTTTTCAACTAAAGTGACATGTTTTGAAATTTATTTTAACGATTTTGCATTTATTTTCAACGAAAACAATTTATATATTTACTTGTTCATTTTTATATTTTTTTATTTTTAAATACTCAGAAACAAGTGCAAAATGAATAATCATCAAAGGATGACATTACAATGATTGCAAACCAATTTAGCCTTTGAATTAAAATCTGAAATTTAAAGTGATTTTTCTTAGTGAAGTATATATATATATATATATATATATATATATATATATATATATATATATATATATATATATATATATATATATATATATATATATATATATATATATATATATATATATATATATATATATATAATTGGTGGGGCGGACTCATCGACGAAAGTTGCTAATATCCATGGTTCCGTTCCATACACCTCGAGCAAACGACAATGAATTTCAGCCGCTTTCTGTACACCTTCCGCAAGAAAAAATTCAATCACTACACCTTGCTTCAACAAAGTATCACTGTTAGTTTCCAGTTTTCTATCACTGAAAAATAAAATGAAATAACTTTACTGTTCGCTTGTCAAATCTATTTAAAAGCTTCAATCTTTCGAACGCAGGTCTGAACATGTTTATACCTGTTTCTGTTGCTTAGCAACGTATCAGCAGTATTTTTCGGGTCGCCCTTATATATATATATATATATATATATATATATATATATATATATATATATATATATATATATATATATATATATATATATATATATATATATATATATATATATATATGTGTGTGTGTGTGTGGTGTGATTCGACTGCCGTCGAGAGTGGATGTGCTTGGAAGCAGATGGGAAGAAGAAAAGTTAGGAACATCACAAGGAATTCAGAAGAAAAGAGAAGAGAAGAGAAGAGAAGAGAAGTATGATATTGACCAAAGGTAAAAGAAAAAATGTAATATTTCTTTATAATATTTCAGTATTTTTTTAATAGTAAATTAAAGGAAATTCAATAAAAACTTTTTTGTGAAACAACACATCTTTCGATGCAAAGTATTTTCGGCAATTAATGGAAAACTAAATATTAAAAGAAAAAAAAAGGAATTAAGTAACTTCTGGTCAATAATGAATGATGATTTTGTCGCAGTAGAGTCAAATGAAGAATAGTTCTTTTCATGGTTCTAAGGACTGGGAACCCTTTTCAACCAGGTTTTATTCCCACGTACGATTGCAGGAATGTAAAATTTCTTCAACTGACACCACCCTGCATCATGCGGGATATGGTGCATTGTATATATATATATATATATATATATATATATATATATATATATATATATATATATATATATATATATATATATATATATATATATATATATTGTTGCGAATTTTGTCAACTCACAACCAGGTTTGGTTTTAGCTCCATTAAAATGCAAATGAATGACAGAAGTTTGTCCCCTTTTTTTGTGATTGGGGGGCTCGATCAAAATCAAAATTTATATGCATCTATGTTAGTAGCATAGTTTTAATCATTAAAATTTATTTTAGAGCCTATTTTTTCTATCACTTATGTTACTAAAATGTTGACAATTTTTATCATAATTTTCCTTTCTTTTGGTTATAATTTTTTATAACATCATTTGGTACAATTTTTAAATAACAAATTCATTATCTACACATTATTACCCTTTCGTTTGGTATATAATAACCCATAATTCAGAAGTATATATATATATATATATATATATATATATATATATATATATATATATATATATATATATATATATATATATATATATATATATATATATATATATATATATATATATATATACCCTCTGAGAATTTTCTTAATTTGCATACCACTAACTAAATTTAAATTTTTCGGTATTAAAAATGAGTTTTTTCGTTTTCTTTATTATGCTATCTTGTTCTTGAAGCATTGATATATTTCAGATCCAATGACTTAGTCATTTTAATTAGTCAATTATCTTAATTATCATAATTAAAAAGGTAGGCCTTTTTTCCATATAAAAACCCTTATATTTCAAAAACTACTTCTCCTATTGAGTTGAAACTTGTAAAATTTACTTAATGTATCTTCTAGGTCATGCCGAGTATTAAAACAATTTAGTAATCTTATTATTTGATTAGATATAAAATTAATTAAAATTTATATGGAAATTACATTGCAATATGGCGTCTGATTGTCACGTGACTGGTTGCCGCCTTTCACTTCCCTTTATTTTAAGCGAATTTTTTCTTAAGTTATATATAATTTATGTTTTATTTTTTTATATCTTTCAATTTGCTTTAATTTATCAAAAATTATATAATAATTTCAAATCTCTTAAAAATCTAATTAATTTTCTCAATGGGAGCATAGTTGAAAACTTTCCTCTATTAAAGGAAAACGTTTTTAGACGAACAAATACGAATTTAAGCGTTGAATTTGCCTTTATATATATTGCCCGCGCGAACATTGACACACTTTCAGTCTAGATCTCAGAGGGTGAACAATTGTTAAGTGTTGTGATAATATTTGCTTCATTTATGCTTATTTGATAAGTTACTTTCATAAATTACTTTCATTAAGACACATAATAGTTAATTATTATTAGAATTATCTTTTAATAATACTCATAAATACATTTCTTGGATTATAAGAAAAAACTTCATCTTTATATCTGGTTAGAAGAAGAAAGACGGCTGATACAGCGTTCCAATCTATCAACAAACTTAAGTATCCTGTATCATATATATATATATATATATATATATATATATATATATATATATATATATATATATATATATATATATATATATATATATATATATATATATATATATATATATATATATATATATATATATATATATATATATATATATATATATATATATATATATATATATATATATATATATATATGTATTTTTTTTTTTGCAAATTTCTTTTATTTATTTTATATATGGTATTTGCATTTTTGCATTTAAATTTCATTCTAATGTCTAGATAAATTTTAAAATTTTCTAGAGTCATTCTAATTTCTAGAGAAATCTTCATTTTTCTAGAATCATTCCACTTTCTAGATAAATTTTCATTTTTCTAGAATCAACCAAAATTCCTAGAAAGGTTTCTAGGTCCTAAACCAAATCTGATATTTCTAGATAAAATTCTTAATTCTAGAATCATTTAAATTCCTGGAACAGGTTCCAGGTTCTAAATAAAATCTAAAGCTTCTAGATAAATTTTTAATTTCTAGAATTTAATTATTTCTAGATAACATTTTTTGTTTATCGATTTGAGTTCTATATGTCTAATTATACTTCATTAATATTGAAATTTGAATGAAGTAACAATAATCAGTTGCATTATATTTCATTAGTTTCGGAGTTTCATAGTAATCGGTGTCGGTTTATCGGTATAATCGGTTTACTATAAAACTTACAATTGTGAATGGTCAAAATTGATTTGTTTCTATATTATAATAAATTTAATTATTATAATTTCTATAAACGTGATTTGAAATTGTGTATCTGGCACTGATCGCTGGTCAAAAGTGACTTCAAAACAACAAATTGTTGTTTGTCCGTAGTACCAACATAAAAATTACTCATCATTTTAATTATAAATACAATACACATTCTTCAAATCATTATAATCTTCTTTAACAACTATACTAGGTTAGGTTCAAATTAATTTTTTTCTAACTGTTTATTTTCATTACATTTAGAGACTAGCACTTCTTGCTATTATTAGTCTCTCATTTCTATCTTACATCTTCTCTAATCACGGTTCAATTTTGGTTCTTCAATACGGTGAAATAGCAAGTTTCCGTGGTTAATTGTGTTAATGTTTCATTGTATTGAAGGAGGACCTGTCGTTTTCCCCCTTCTGGTAACGTCATTCGCCGGGTTAGCTTTAGTTGCCAGAAGAAAAAGCGACATATATATATATATATATATATATATATATATATATATATATATATATATATATATATATATATATATATATATATATATATATATATATATATATATATATTATATATATATATATATATATATATATATATATTTTATATAAAATCTTAATAAATTATGAAGGAAAAAAAATTTTTTATGAAATTTATTTAATATAATGAAGAATTATATATATATATATATATATATAATATATATATATATATATATATATATATATATATATATATATATATATATATATATATATATATATATATATATATATTAGTGATGGATCGGATGTCATTTTTTCTAATTTGCGGATGCGGATGAGGATGCGGATGTCGAATTTTGGAGAGGTGCGGATGCGGATGCGGATGCGAATGTTAAATTTCGAAAGTGCGGATGCGGATGCGGATGCAGATGTTGAATTTTCGAAAGTGCGGATGCGGATGCAGATGTTGAATTTTTGAAAAGTGCGGATGCGGATGCGGATGTTAATTTTGATGAGGATGTGGATGCGGATGTTAATTTTGATCAGGATGTGAAAGCGTATGCCATCACTAATATATATATATATATATATATATATATATATATATATATATATATATATATATATATATATATATATATATATATATATATTTCATTATCACCTTTCCCCCTTTCGTGGGGTGGTGCCCGCCACAATTCCCTTACAACCAACCCCTTTCACCACCGCCCTTAATCTCTCTCTGTCTCTACAAATCTTCTACCCTCTTCTAAACTCAAATTCCTTCCATCAAAATCTCTCTCACTCCATCCATCCATCTCCACTTCGGCCTTCCCCTATCTACATCGGATCTACGTACCTTGCCAACCATTCTGTTCTCTTTCATTCTTCACATATGTCCAAACCATTTTAGCACATCCTCCTCCTCTCTATCAATTACACCCTTCTTCCACTTACAAATCTCCCTTAATCTTCCATTTCTAATCCTATCAATCCTTCTTAATTTATATATCGCTCTCAAATCTTTCATCTCAAAGACATTGAAACTTTTTCTCGACCGAGCACTTATCATCTATGTTTTCACCCATACAATTTTTTTTTTTTTTTTTTTTTTTTTTTTTTTTTTTTTTTTTTTTTTTTCGAAATTTTTCCTTTCTTCCACACTTTTCTTAGGCCCCCCAATACTTTCATTCCTTCTACCACTCTGTTCTTTATTTCTTTTTCCGTCCCACCCTTACCTTCCACCCATCATTACTAGATATTTGAATTCATTCACCTCCTCAAGTTTCCATTCTCACACTTCTACAAACCAATTCCTCCCTCCACATTTCCTCATCCCCACCTCCAATCCTCATAACTTTATTCTTCGCTGGATTGAATTTCAATCTCGTGTTTGCACATTTCCCTTCAAACTCTCTCACAAGTATTCTCATCTTTTCTCCAGATTCTGCCACCAACACATGCCGCATCATCTGCAAAAAGTAAAACATTCACTTCACATTCACCCTCCATATTTCTCAACGTAATACTCTTCCCTTCTCTCTCCATTTTTCTAAGTAAACCATTCATCAATAGATTAAATAACATGTAGATATTACACACCCCTGTGTCAATCCCACTCCTATGCTAAACCAATTCGATAGTTTTCTCTTCCCCTCACTCTTGATCTACAATTCGCATATATATATATATATATATATATATATATATATATATATATATATATATATATATATATATATATATATATATATATATATATATATATATATATATATATATATTAGTGATGGATCGGATGTCATTTTTTCTAATTTGCGGATGCGGATGCGGATGTCGAATTTTGGAGAAGTGCGGATGCGGATGCGGATGTTGAATTTTTGAAAGTGCGGATGCGGATGTTGAATTTCCGAAAGTGCGGATGCGGATGTTGAATTTTCGAAAATGCGAATGCGGATGCGGATGCGAATGTTGATTTTGGTGCGGATGCCATCACTAATATATATATATATATATATATATATATATATTATATATATATATATATATATATATATATATATATATATATATATATATATATATATATATATATATATATATATATATGCGGGTATATTTTTGTTATACACCACTTAAAATGAATTTTACCTTATCACAATTTTGGTTTGCTTAAGGGTTGATAAAAATTTATTTCCTTCTTACTAACATATAGTGTAAGGAAAAATCAGAAGAATTGATTCCAGGTGATATATTGCTTTAATATAATAAATGTAATTTCCAAGTAAAATAAGAAACAAAGAAAATATCATATAATTAAGAAAGTAATGTAACAAAGAAAGCTCTCAACTGAAAGAAAAACAAAAATACAATATAATTAATTTTCTATAAAAGAAAAATATATAATCAAATGATATACAAACATATTTTACTATCTTCAATATCTCTTTATATAATTAAAAAGGAATATTCAATAACATATACATACCACAGTTTAGTAAGTAGTAAAGTAAGATTTTGCATAAATAGAACCTTCAAACATATGTATAAAAATTGTAACTTAAGTTTATTGCTGTAAAGAATATATTTTAACTTTAGTTAACATTACATTAACATATATATATATATATATATATATATATATATATATATATATATATATATATATAATATATATATATATATATATATATATATATATATATATATATATATATATAATAATTAATATAAAATATTTATTTAAGAAAAAAAAAATTTGTTCGAGAAAAACAAACTCAACTTTCGCTTATAAAAGCCAAACTGATACTGAACCTAGAAAACTTTTATACGATACTTTTGAGTACCAGAATATTTAGTTTTTCTTAAATGACAAAAATTAAAAGATTGTCATTTATTTTTGATACAGTTTCAGTCTGTATATATATATATATTATATATATATATATATATTTATATATATATATATATATAATATATATATATATATATATATATAATATATATATATATATATATATAACACCCTCCTATATGAATAGGGCTCTATGATGATATATATATATATATATATATATATATATATATATATATATATATATATATATATATATATATATATATATATATATATAATTGAACGACGTAAATATTTCTATTCAACTTTTGCTTTCTTTCACCCAAAAGTTTAGTATCTCGTTAAGAAACATAATTGTATTTCTAAGCCAGTAGCGTTATCACATGTTTCCTACATTGGAATGAAAGTTAAACCTAAGTCAAACGAAAATTTTAAAGATTGATTAATTTAGTAATTCAATTGTTTTTTTCAGCAGTTATATATTTCCTTTTGTTCATCAATAGGTTAGACTTTTTAAGGCAATCACTGCCAAAACCATTCCTAAAGCCAGGTAAATTCCTCTACGACACCTTCTCCCATATGCATCCTAATCTCAATCCGGATGATGGAATTTTTCTTCAAATGGCTGAACACGCTGAGGATCCAAGGATAATAAAATCTCATTTACCTTTTTCATTACTATCTCCATCGTTGCTTCAAAACAGCAAAGTAAGTAAAAGTAGACAAATATTATTCCAACTTTTGTTAAAGAAATTTCTTATATATAAACTTTAACCTTTTATAGCAAATGAACAATCAACCTTAGAAATTGAAAAGAAAATTATATAAATGAAAACTTCTGCTATGACTAAAACTTTTGGCCTGACAGGTTATTTACGTTGTTCGAGACCCAAAGGACGTTGCTGTAAGCTATTGCCATCATTCGAGACTCTTTAAGGTTCAAGATTTCACAGGAACAAACTCAGATTTTGTTGATCATTTTATTAATGATACGCGTGAGTTCTTTTCTTTGATAATAAATTATAGAATTTTAATTTATACTTATTTCTTTTGTTTAATATATCATTTCTATAATGACGTTAACTATGATTAAATGTGGCAAAACTGAAATACGGGTAATTTTTTTTAAGTCCACTACACAATTTTTATTAATTCAAACTAAGTACGTAAAACAAGCTCCCAGTATCAAGTGAGTCTTTGATGTTGCATTTAAAAAAAATAAACATTAAAATTATTGGCCGACAACTAAAAAAATAATTTATCTTTAACCATTTTTTTAAAATAATTATTTGTTCATGGTGGGGTAGAAGTCAAATAACTACTAGAAACGAAGAATTTCGGTCAAGTTACGTCTCCTATGAAGTTTCGCCCTTCAAGACCTTAAAAAAACATTTTATTATGTATTGCATTATATTTTTCTCAGTCTGTTTTAACGTAAGAAAGCTGAATGTCCTGCCATAAATATTGCTAATTCTAGATAATATAATTTGTATAATTAAAGTACAAATCTTCTCCGTCTTATTCCTTTCATTCCTGTCAGTCTAAACTATGTTTACTACCGATTATTATTGATAATTTTGTATCTTTAATTAGTTCATACTTCTAGTTTAGGTTAGATCAGAAAAACTGTTGAGTAATCTCTCTCTCTCTCTCTCCCATTTGGTACTGAAAAGTTACTCAATACATTAGATTCCCAAATTTGAGGCGCTCTTTTCTCATTAAGATTATCAGTTTTTGAATAAATAGTTTCATTGATGATTATTTATTTTTTTATTTATTTTTAACAACGTAATCTCTTTTTAGTTTTTTCTTGAATAAGCATATAAAATTAGTAATTATTTATCAATTTTCTTTTTACAAATATTTTCATTTTTATGCTTGTTATTTATCTTGTCCTAAATTTTTGTGATTTCTTTCCCTGATTGAGGATACAAGGATAATTTCGCATATTTTATTTGAGTCTCCCCAAATTATTTCTCCGATTTTTTGAACAAATTTCATTTTAATCTTCTGTTCCTGTTGGCTCTTTTAGTACTTATATTCATCAACTATATGAGAATATTCTAATTTCTTCTATATATTATTAACCTTTTTCCCATTATATTCTCTCAATTAAAATCCTTATTGTTCTTTTTAAATATTTACAAGTTATGTACAGTCCTTTCTGGAAGCACGTGCAGGAGGCCTGGGATTTGCGAAATCAATCCAACGTTCACTTTATTTTTTACGAAGACATGAAAGCTGACCCAAAAACAGAGATCCTTCTCCTCCAAAAATTTTTGAACCTTAATTTAAATGAAAGTCAAATTGATAACGTAAGTATAAGATTCCAAATAATTTTATTTTAACTTATGATAGTTTTTACGATAATTGGGATCAAGAAAATTATTATTTAAAGGAAGCGAGCGGTGATGATAGTTGTAAAAAAAGGAAATTAGGATGCTATTGTAATGCAACGAAAATACATGTTCCTTTTATTATATATTTATTGGCATTGTTATATGTATTTTGTGTGGATGTTAAATGAAAGAAATAAAATCTATTATTAGAGACATTATAAACTTGAGTGTTAATTTTAAGCTTATTTTGTCCTTTTGTGTAGAAAATTTATTTCAAAATAGAAAATTCGTGGTAAGTTTGGGGAAATTTAAACACTTCATACTGTTTCAACGATTTTGGGGTTTTCACCCCTAATTTCGGTTTTTAGTTCCAAAATAAGGGTTTCAACTTTCAATTTCATCCCCTTTTAGAGTAAAATATCGTTAAATATTGAATTATTTAATAAAATTAACTCTGAATATTCTTTCAATTTTTGTAAAGAGAATTCATTTTTAATATTTCCACCAATAAAATAATCTTTTATCGAAATGATGAAAATCCCATCCGAATCCGCAATGTGTCAACCTAATATCCGCTGATATTTGTAACCCTACGCATATTTGGAGGGTTTATTGTTAAAGTGAACTGTCCTTGAGACTTAGCTAAAATTATTTATTATATGAAGTTAAGAAATGGTAAATAGCATTAAAAAAATATCCAGAAAAATTAACCATCATACTTATCAAAAAATAAAAGTAAAAGTAAATTAATTTTTTTGAAGGCAAAAAAAGTTTTTCTTAAAAATTTATCCTTTACTATAAATTTAAGGTCAATAATAATAATGATAATGGTAATAATAATAATAATAATAATAATAATAATAATAATAATAATAATAATAATAATAATAATAATAGTACTGATGATAATTTAGTTAAATGGTTCTGGTCAAGTTGAATGGACTGGTGAGGAAGAACTCCATATATCACTTGGCTCCTCTGTAAGCAGAAAATATCTTTATAAATATGCTGTAAATACACTGTATTCACAACAATACTAAAAAACTTTCTTTACAGAAAGTATATAAAACACTTCATAAATAGAGAGGTTTTTTTTAGACACCCAATTTTATGGTTTCAAAATATTTTTCTAAAGTCACCTAATAATATATAGATCAGTCCTATCAAACAATTCAGCAAATATAAAATGGTAAGAAAGGGGTTTCAAAAAAACCAAGTGGTAAAATAGTGCATTAAAACTTAAGCACATTAAAACTGTAATCAATAGACTAATCCAATTTTATTATTTTTTCCAGGTGATTTAGTGATTTTTAAAACCAAATAATTAAAGAACTCTAATGATTAACTCTCTTAAGTGCATATATGAAATTAATAACCAACTGGATATAAACACCAGACATTAGCTATAAATAACTTTAAAATGAAGATTTGAATAACTTACAGAGTTTATTCTTGATAATGGGTACTAAGCAAATTAAGAAAGACTAAGGTTACCAATTAACATTCAATCTCACCTGATAAAATATTTGGTAGTCTTCTTATGGCATAAATCTTGTGATGAAAAATGGGTGACTTCAATTTTCTCCGATGTTTCAGACTGTATAATAGGGGCCCCTCGTTGAATGGAATCTTGATTATTTCCTTAGTTATCAGACATCAATGAGGCTGCAAGATAAGAACTTTTTTGAAAGTAATAAGCTCTTCTGCATTAAAAGGTCTTAATGGTAAAATAAATTAGAGCACCAGTATAGTTTTGGTATCTAAGTCTGCCGCCTAAAACATAGCGTCACCAAGCCATAAACAATGTTACCATTTTTTGGTGATAATTTCTTTGGTGACATTTTACAGGAGGATTGAAAATTATGGTTCTTTTTCTTTCTTAATATTTTTATTAATGAAATAAAGAATTTAATAAATAAATTTATATTTAATTAATTATTATATTATTAAATTAAGGGCTTCAACTTCATATATTAGAGTCATTTCAAAAATTTAATAATTTATACTGGGGAATAAACAATTGACTGATTTGTAAAGAGAACTGGGAAATATAATTATAACTTAACAATAAGAAAACTAGGATATAAATGATGATTTAAAAAAAAGAAAGAGAAAACTAGTTTTCTGTACACTCCAGCCCAAAAGTTCAATTTATTTAAATTGAACTGATGATTATTTGACCAAAGAAAAAAGAGAAAAAAAAATGCAAATGGGAACAATGGATATTTTTCTAGAATAAAACAAAGAAACAAAAAAAAAATGAAATCAAATAAATAAATGTAATGGTTAAACCAAAAAAGGTTTAGGAACCTACAATTTTTTTTTTCAATACAAACTTATGAACTAAACTAAAAAAACTACCTTAATTGTAAAATATAGATGCTAATGGAAGGTTTTACTTAATATCTAAGAGCCTTTAAGCTATTATGGCATTTGAGAACAACTTTGGCTTTGGTCATTCTTCCATTGCATCTTTGGTACTTTGTTCCTTAGGAACAGACTGGTTGTTGTGTCATGCTCAACAGAATTTGGATAAATATGAACTTTACCTCTATCAAATGGGAGTTGGTTTGAAAGCTTAAGTTTTAATTTACTAATAAAGAAAATATCATAATTGGGTTTAAAATCTAACATAGGAAACTGGGAATACTTTATGGTACTTTCAAGATACTGATGGTTTCCTATTTGGTAGATATTTAAGATATACTTAGTTTGATTTTTGCTTGAAGTAGTGTTTGAACTTAAGAATGAAGTATAAACTGGAACTCTTAATACATTTGTTGGTGTTTCACTATGTAATTCTAGAAATTCATCAATGGGGGAATAGTTTTCCAAATCTTGGTTTGGAATCAATTTATCAACTAAGAGGAAGTTAATAATAAAGAAATACAATCCAAAAAAACAAGGCTTAAAGTTGGAATGAATTATACCATAACCCAATGATGATTCTTTTTCATTATTTGGAGGTGCACACTTACTTATATAATAAAGTAGATAAAGAAAACTTTTCAGCTTTTTCATTTCTCTCTCATTATTTCCTACATTAAAATTTAATATATATAATGAAACTAGGATCAATAGTGCATAAGGGACCAAACACATATCAAAACACAAACTTAAACTGTGATGCCTCACAGTGTAAAATTTTTTGGGTGGATTTCCAAACAAACACAGAAGTTGAGTTTGATCAACTTCAATCAAACTTATGGTATTAAATGCCTTCTTTAAATCATCTCCTAACAGAAGCTTAGATTTTAAATGTATGAGACAACTTGCTATCTTATGATTCAGGTTAGGTATAGAAAGGGTTTGATTAGGAAATATGGGAACTTTTAAATAAGTTTTCATAAGTATTGGGGAGTAGATCAACATTACCCATGGTAAAGTTTTTATCTATTCTAAGGTTAGGCATAGAGAGGGTTTGGTTAGGAAATGTGGGAGCTTTTCTAAACAAAATTTCAAAAATATTGGGGAGAAAATCAACATTACCCTTGGTGAAGTTTCTATCTATTTATCACCATTCATAAATGGAAGAAGACTGGTCTCTAGACACTCTTTCTGCAAATACTTAAAATTATTTATTCTTTTTACTATATCTTCATTCTCCTGACTCATAATAACTTGCTTCATAAGGTCTAAATTTCTAATTTCACTTGACAAACAGTAGGCCTGACCCCCCAAAAATTGTGACATAATTGGTTCATTTATGCTCTCTCTTTCACCATTCTGAAAAGCAAAGTGAACCAAATGTTCATTTTTTTCAGTGGTATCATTTTTACAGGTATTGACATACAGAGATGTGTTTCTGCAAGTACTGGTTTCTTAAAGCCTCTGGAGTCACTACATTTAACTCTTTTTCATTTACTTTTTTATCATGCACTAAGTTATCATAAAAAATAATATGACTTGAACTATATAAGACTTCTCCAAATTCATTTACTGCCTCATCACTATGAATTTCCTCTGTATGTGTAGTCATGTTGGATGAATCACCTTTTTCATTAATTTCTTCAATTTTAACTGAGGTTTCATCCAAAATCTCATAACTTAAATTACATACAACATCCTCATTTGTCAACTGAACATGACCATTTGTTTCTGAATGAGTAACTGCGTTATCAAATTTTGATTCATTGCGTTCATCATTAACCATTAAGAATGCATTCAAAGTCTCAGAACTTAAAGTAATTACAATTTCTTCTCTGAACTCACTTACTAATTCAATATGATTATTTGTCTCTGTGGGAGTATTCATATTGTATCTATTAGTATATGAGTGGGGAACATTGATAGATGAGGAGTCTATTTCTATAGTATTTAGGGTTGCTATTATTTCTAGGCATTTATTACTGTAATCTTCACACTCTATAAATTCCTGTTCAAGCACACTATATTCATAGTCTCCAAGGAATTTTAGATTTAATATCTCAGTATCCAGGAGCTCTAAGTCGTTAGCCAGCTTTTCGACCCTACACTTTATTCTTTCAATTTCTATTGGAGAAGTAGGTATATGTTGTAATTTATGAAATTCAGTAGTAATACAATTTCGTAGAAATTTTCGCTTTTGTAACAAAATACAAACAAACCATTTTGATTACAATAAATTTCCACTATTAACACAATATAGTATATACTTCTACAAAGTACTTAAATATAATACTTATACGAACACAGTATTATCTAAAGTTTATACACTAGTCGTATATGAAGAAAGGTTAATTTTGTATTTTAATGTGTAATACAAAAAAAAATTTTGATTAGTTTTTAAGGATGATTATATTAGCCAACTAACAATTAATTTGCAATTGTTATTCAAATATGAAAAAAAAATCTTCAAGTAGAGTTGGAATTTGTGATACTTGAAAAGGAAAAAAAAAAATAGTTAAAAAAATTAAAATAATGAAAAAAAAAAATTTTTTTCATATATTTTTTGAAAGTGTAAATATTTTGGAAATCTGTTAAAGACAGATTTTGGGTTTTGGACAAACTTTCAAAAAAATGCGTATATAATATATAGATTTGGTAAATACACCAACCTTTAGTTTTAATAATAAAAAATTTTTATTTATTTTTTTTTATTTTATAGAAACCTGTTATATCCAGATTTTTTAGTTCAGACAAATTTTTTTTTTCAAAATTGTGATATTGTATAAATCTGGTACATGCACAGATTTAACGTTTTAATATACAATTTTGCACAGGTAGATATTTTGTTAATATCTAAAAATATAAGATTATATTTTTTTTGAGTTTAACGTAAAAAATTGGTTTGATGTAAAATTGGGTTAGGTTAGGTATTTGGTAAGGTTAAGCTTGGTAAAGTGGTTAGGTTAAACTTGGTAAAGTGGTTAGGTTAAACTTGGTAAAATGGTCATAAAATAATTGAGTTTTAACGTAAAAATTTTTTTTGAATGTGTTAGTTCAGGTTAGGTATATCCAGATTCCATTCAACGAGACCCCAGAACAGTCCTACTTATTTTATGCTATGCTTAAGTCCCTGTTCGGGCGCCATAGCCAAAATTATTTATTATATGAAGTTAAGAAATGGTAAATAGCATTAAAAAAATATCCAGAAAAGTTAACCATCATACTTTATCAAAAAATAAAAGTAAAGGTAAATTAATTTTTTTTTTTTGAAGGCAAAAAAAAGTTTTTCTTAAAAATTTATCCTTTACTATAAATTTAAGGTCAATAATGATAATAATGATAATGGTAATAATAATAATAATAATAATAATAATAATAATAATAATAATAATAATAGTACTGATGATAATTTAGTTAAATGGTTCTGGTCAAGTTGAATGGACTGGTGAGGAAGAACTCCATATATCACTTGGCTCCTCTGTAAGCAGAAAATATCTTTATAAATATACTGTAAATACACTGTATTCACAACAATACTAAAAAACTTTCTTTACAGAAAGTATATAAAACACTTCATAAATAGAGAGGTTTTTTTAGACACCCAATTTTATGGTTTCAAAATATTTTTCTAAAGTCACCTAATAATATATATAGATCAGTCCTATCAAACAATTCAGCAAATATAAAATGGTAAAAAGGGGTTTCAAAAAACCAAGTGGTAAAATAGTGCATTAAAACTTAAGCACATTAAAAGCTGTAATCAATAGACTAATCCAATTTTATTATTTTTTCCAGATGATTTAGTGATTTTTAAAACCAAATAATTAAAGAACTCTAATGATTAACTCTCTTAAGTGCATATATGAAATTAATAACCAAGCTGGACATAAACACCAGACATTAGCTATAAATAACTTTAAAATGAAGATTTGAATAACTTACAGAGTTTATTTTTTATAATGGGTACTAAGCAAATTAAGAAAGACTAAGGTAATACCAATTAATATTCAATCTCACCTGATAAAATATTTGGTAGACTTCCTTTGGCATAGATCTTAGAGGTTGAGTGACTTCAATTTTCTTAAGATGTTTCAGACTGTATAATAGGGGCCCCTCGTTGAATGGAATCTTGATTTTCTTAGTGATCAGACATCAATGAGGCTGCAAGATAAGAACTTTTTTGAAAGTAATAAGCTCTTCTGCATTAAAAGTTCTTAATGGTAAATTAAAAAAATGGAGCACCAGAATAGTTTTTGGTATCTAAGTCTGCCGCCTAAAAAACATAGCGTCACCAAGCCATAAACAATGTTACCACATTTTTGGTGATAATTTTTCTGGAGACATTTTACAGGAGGATTAAATATTTTGGTTCTTTTCTTTCTTAATTTTTTAATTAATGAAATAAGAATTTATATATTTAATTATTATATTATTAAATTAAGGGTTTCAACTTAATATATGCCCTTATTAGAGTCATTCCAAAAATTTAATAATTTATACTAGGGAATAAAACAATGATTTAAAAAAGTAAGAAAATTATATGATTTAAAAGTAAGACAACTATGAAGTATCAAATGATGACTTAGATTTAATAAGAAAACTAGGATATAAATGATGATTTTTTAAAAAAAGAAAGAGAAAACTAGTTTTCTGTACAAGACTCATTTCTGAGAAAACAGACCTCAAAGTTGATTAGCTACATTAATTAACATTAACTTCTAATTATTCTTGCTGCCACCTGGTGGATAAATATTGAACTTGGACTTTTAAACATAAAATATAACATTTTTACTCTACTATGATGGTGTTAGTGCAAAATGGGCAAAATAAAGACTTGGTTCACTTTAACTCTGAACCCTCCATTTAATTCTCTTTGACTCGATAGATCATTCATTACACAAGCTTCGATGTTATGAAAAAAAGAGAAGAGAAAAACTTGATGAGATCAGAAGAGGAAATGGCTGAAATATCAAACGTTGAAGTTGAGAAGAAAGATGGAGGATTTTTCCGAAAAGGTACTGTTTATCAACCAAGAACCATAATAATAATAATAATAATAATAATAATAATAATAATAATAATAATAATAATAATAATAATAATAATAATAATCAAATAAAAAAAAAAATAAAAAAAAAATAAAAAAACTTTTATTCAGGTAAGAGTAGAATTTTTTTTTTATAATAGTGTACAAAATAAGAATACAAAAATATATTTTTAACATATTTTTCTTTCTTTTTAATTGAAAAGGGCTTCTGTGGTGACGAATTCGTCCAGTAATAATAATAATAATAATAATAATAATAATAATAATAATAATAATAATAATAATAATAATAATAATAATAAATACCTTGAATGTAGGAATATCCGGCGATTACAAGAACAAACTCTCTTCAGAAGATATTGAGAAGCTTAGCAAATGGACCAAAGAGAACACTCAAGAAATGGAAAGTGACTTCAAATATAAAATAAAAAACGTAGAATTAATTAAACTTTTATTTAATAAATAGAAGTGTTATTTTATCACATTTGCCTTTTTTTTGATAATGTAACTAATTCTTAATAGAATTTTCGTTATTTGTGTTGTTTCTTTATCCTATTCTCTCTCTCTCTCTCTCTCTCTCTCTCTCTCTCTCTCTCTCTCTCTCTCTCTCTCTCATTAAATTGACCTTTCTCTCTCTCTCTTTAACTTGACCTTTCTCTCTCTTTAACTTGACCTATTAAATAGATTTTAATAGAATTGACCGACCTCGCTTCGTTGATTTAAATGATTTGTGTGCATCATTAACTGAAAAGTTAATAGCTTCGTTAATCATTTATCGTTGACTTTATATTTTAACTTCGTTAGAGTTAATTTTTTAACTTTACAAATTAGTAAATGAAGTTAGCGTTAATTAATCAATTAAAGACTTTTCCTTTACAAAAATGTGAAACTGGTAAAATATGTTTTATTCACGATCCAAAGTAAATAAATATATTCCTCCAGCATCACTCTGGGGGTGAAGAATAGCTCCTTTGCGGCATATTTCTCATTTTCTTTGGATTAAACATTTTAAAACGACTGACATTGGTTCAAATCGAGTTTTGATTGGCTCTGGATTTATTAATTTTGATTTGAGATCCCAACTCTGGTGGATCTAGGTGGGCATGTGACCTATTAGAAGAGATAAAAAAAATAAAAATTATGGCTTCATTTTTATCACGTTCTTCATCTGTTTTGCTTAAACTATTTTTCTTTTAAATAAAACAAAAAATTCCTCTTACAGGTTCTCGAAATGTAACTACCAAGTACTCATCACTCATACCACTCTAATTTACCATAAAATTGTTTTGGTGGCACTAAAAGAATAATATAAATTTTAGAAACATTTACGAACCAACACAATGTGCTGGTTTCTCTTCAAAACACAAACTAATCAAAGTTAGATAAAGTTATCAATTTTGCCCTTTTGAGTGTCAAGATGTTTTTCCAGAGTGAGAAAACCCTTTCCACTAACGACGCAGGATGAGAGAAGTGTGTTATATTTCACAAAAAGTTTGATGAAGATCAGCTCCTTCCATAAAGTCAGAGTCAGCAATTCCTTCCTTTCAGTACGTATTCAGACTAGTGTTGACATGTCTTTTGGTTTTCTGTTTGAGGCTGGTATTTCTGGAACTGGCCGTGCACCAAGTGAAGAGGACAGGCATGTTGTTGTCTCTAGAGCTGCTGCTGCTGCCTACATTATGGCTAAATTTTGTTATAACGAAATATTTATTAATTAACTAAAGTTAAGAAGTTAAATGAAAAATGAAAATTAAATTCAGTTAATGGTTCCTTAAGAAATTAATTTCGTTAATTATAACTTTATCAATTTAACACATTAATACCAATTACTCGTTTGAATACATAAGATTAAATCGTTTACTTAAAATTGGGTTATACTTTTTCGATCTAGAGCTAGTTCCCAACCTTTTTTTGTTTATGAACCCTCTGAGTTCTAACTTTAGGTCTGTGAACCCCTGGGTCCTAACTTTACATATGTGGACCCCCTCAAAGTTTCTGTGATCCCCTGGGGGTCTATGTGAACCCCCGTCCACGCTGCTCTAATGTGTTTAACCAATCAGAGGGTAGAGTTTCATGATGACGAAGGAGTTTTCTTGTTATCAAAAATATTAAAATTTTGAAAAAGAAAAAAAATGTAGCATATATATAATAAAAATAATAATAATCTGGCTGGGCCAGGCCTACCGCAGATGCCGGAGATTATTCCCATCAGTGGTATGAGCACTCCACTGGTGTACTCGTTTAACGACTGAGTCATTCGGAGCTATGCGCAAGGAGAAATCGCTCACATTTCCCACTCCGGCCAGGCCTCGAACCCTGGACCTCTCGATTGCTATCACGAGTGCTCGATCGACTGAGCTACGGAGCCACACTATATATATATATATATATATATATATATATATATATATATATATATATATATATATATATATATATATATATATATATATATATATATATATATATATATATATATATATATATATATATATATATATATATATATATATATATATATATATATATATATATATATATATATATATATATATATATATATATATATATATATATATATATATATATATATAGAGAGAGAGAGAGAGAGAGAGAGAGAGAGAGAGAGAGAGAGAGAGAGAAAGAAAGCGAGAGAGAGAGAGAGAGAGAGAGAAAGTAGAAAATAAGTGAGAAAAGGAGAAAAATAGAGTAAGGGAGAAGAGAGAGAGAGAGAGAGAGAGAGAGAGAGAGAGAGAGAGAGAGAGAGAGAGAGAGAGAGAGAAAGAAAGAGAAGAGAGAGAGAGAGAGAGAGAGAGAAATAATTCCGTGTCACGCAAGTTATTTTGGGATATTTTGCATGTCTTTTCCTGTAAATTCGAGAAATACGACGCAACAAATTAGTGAATAGTTAACACAGACGAAAAGAGCAAAGAATTGTTTGTTTATATGTTTGTGTCCATATTTTGTCGAGTTTTAATAATCCTGAGAAATAGGAGTTTCTTAAAATCTTGCCTGTCATTTCAAGGTCATTGTGAATCTTCTGCCTGCTTTGTCAATAATAGATTCCTCATTTCTTTCGACTTGCTTGTACTGCAAAGTTTGTTATATTAATCGAGTTTAGCATTACGTTATAATTGGATTTTCTAAAGTGAGAAACTGTTCTAATTAAGAAATATGTGATTTGTGAAGTTATTTTGTTTTATTTGCGCGCAAGCAAATTTTTGTTTGTTTTTTAAATTATTTTGAAGATTGGAATTTGTTTTCTGGTTAATATGGTGCAACAATATATATATATATATATATATATATATATATATATATATATATATATATATATATATATATATATATATATATATATATATATATATATATATATATATATATATATATATATATATATATATATATATATATATATTAGAGAAAGAGAGAGAGACTCTTGCGTGTTCCGCTCCCATACCTTCATTATATTTAGCGCATCTTACAGTACGAATATTCTTATGGAACATCAGTTTCCTTAGTTTGAAAGCATAAATGATCTGCATCATCATCAAGCGAATAAATTTTGTCTTAAAATTCAAAGGAAAAGATTTTCTTAAAATCAAAATTTTTAAAAAAAATTTACTTACTTTGCTAGTTTAAAAAATTGGGTATCCTAATATTAATTCACGTAATTATGTCAGGCATTACATATCGAAACAATTATATCGATATTGAATTAACATATCATTATATATCGGTCGATATATATATATATATATATATATATATATATATATATATATATATATATATATATATATATATATATATATATATATATATATATATATATATATATATATATATATATTTAAAAAAAATTGAAAAAAAGAAAATAAAACAAAACAAAATTTCCAGTTTATTAATTACATTATTCACGCGTTTGAAATTTTACGCTTATCTCGTGTAAGAAATAAAAATTTCTTTTTCCTATAGATCTCATTAAATTACATTAATTTTTATTTTTTGTTAATTACACCAACAAAAGATTAATAAAAAATGATTATCATCATTTTAGTGAAAAAAAAAAAAAATTTGAAAGACGTCTCAGGGAAGATAGGACAAACCCTCTACGAGTAAACGCCGGTCAACAAAGAATTAGACGAACCGCTAACGTTGAAGAAGAAATACTCGATGCTGTTCAGTTATCTCCTAGTACTAGCACCAGAAGATTGTCTCTTCGTTTCGATGTGTCCTCTACCAGCATATGGCGAACATTGCGCAAACAGCAACTGTACCCATATCACGTTAACCCTGTGCAAGAACTGCTACCACAAGATTATAACAAGCACAGACATTTCTCCCAATGGTTAATTCGAAAATGAACACGATATCCTAACTTCCTGAGTCGCATGCTCGTTACCGATGAATCCTGCTTTACGAGAAATGGGATTACTAATTATCGAAACACCCACAGCTGGGATGATGAAAACCCTCATACGACTGCTGCTACACATTACCAACATACCTTTTCATTAAATGTCTGGTGTGGTCTTCTAGGCGACAATTTAGTCGGCCACTTCTTTTTGCCACCTAGGCTTTCAGAAGTTTCTTACCTGCAGTTTTTGCAGGATAATCTCCTTGAGCTTCTACATTTATTCCGATTGCCAATAGGCAGGGGATGTGGTTTATGCATGACGGTGCACCGGCGCACTATTCGCATATTGTCACAGATTATTTAAACACAACGTATGGTCACCGATGGGTAGGGCGCAACGGTTCTGTTAAATGGCCACCACGATCCCCTGATTTAACGCCATTGGATTACTTTCTGTGGGGCTGGATGAAGTCTATGGTTTATTCTACGTCTGTGAGAACGCAAGAAGAGCTACAAAATCGGATCGAGGTTGCCGCAGCAACTATCAGGCTTCGTCCTGATGCTATACGAGGTGCCAGAGAAGCATGGATACGTCGTGCAGAATGCTGCATTCAAGAAGATGGAGGCCACTTTGAACAGTTACTGTAAATGATATCCTGCGAAATACATAACTGCATGACCCAATATCACGTTCATAAAGTATTTTGAGCCATATGTTTATATGACCTAATATTGCAGGGAACCCATACCTAAAATATTGCCGTGCAATTCCGAAACACCCTATATATATATATATATATATATATATATATATATATATATATATATATATATATATATATATATATATATATATATATATATATATATATATATATATATATATATATATATTTCGAGAGATAGAACCTTGGCAGCTCATTTCCTTCAACTTTGGTTGTGACCTCGAAGAAGACATAATTCTCCATTGTCATTACAGTTAATTCCTTGCTTCCTATTTTAATCCATTTATTAATATTTATTTCTCCTCTTATTTATGTTCCGATACTACGATTTTGTACTCTTTCTTAATCTTTTTCTTTATCATATATATATATATATATATATATATATATATATATATATATATATATATATATATATATATATATATATATATATATATATATATATATATATATATATATATATATATATATATATATATATATATATATATATTCATATCGCTTTCAATGCTTCAAAAACTCAGTTCCTTCCTCTCTCTACTCGACACAACCTTCCACACAACTATGATATCTTCTTCGAAAGTACACAGCTCAAACCTTCGTGTTCCTTATGTTCTCTGTGTATCTTTCTTGGAAGGATCACATTACCTCCCTTCCTAAACAAGCCCCTAAGAGGTTGGTTGCTCTGAGACACATTCAGAATTTCTTCACGCCACCCTGGTTGCTTGACCATTATAGTTTTTTCGCCCTTGTGTGGAGCACACCACACACAAATCTGGGTGGATCCACATTTTTAGTTCTCTTGGAAAAAATGAATTCTAGTCTTATCAACTTTTTTTATCTAACATACTTCCTCCAGGCTCTTTCTGCCCATCGAATTGTTGCGTCACTCTCGCTATTCCATAACTATAGGTTAACCCTCACCCTCCTCCTCCATCATCATTTGAGAACTAAGTTCCTCCTGATAGTGACGTTGATACCTCCAAGAACCTGTCGACTTTTATATTCCTTTTTTTCAAAATTTTTGAATCTATCCAAAATCGGAAAACTTGTAAACATTTTAATATTTCTAATCTTAATTCAAATCTCCAATATGTTTTCCATAAAGGTCGCATAACTGGTAATCCATTTCTCTTCTTTCTACCTCTTGGCCTTATGTATTTCTGCTTTTGGTGAATTTTTCACTGCTGCACAGAACAAGAGGAAAACATTTAATTCAGGCCTATAGCCAGAACAAACTCTGAAGGCAGGCAAACGATTTTCTAGGATGGGTAAAAATATTAATATATTTTACCCATATATATATATATATATATATATATATATATATATATATATATATATATATATATATATATATATATATATATATATATATATATATATATATATATATATATATATATATATATATATATATATAATATATATATATATTTGCTTAATACTATATATATATATATATATATATATATATATATATATATATATATATATATATATATATATATATATATATATATATATATATATATATATATATATATATATATATATATATATATATATATATATATCCTCTGCTGGGCAAAGGCCGAAGGTCTACCAAATTCCACCAGAGTTGGGGAACATTCGGGATCTGATCGCTAATGGCCAACGTGACCCGATACACGGCGTTTAAAAGTGTGCAAGTTAAAGGAAGTTGGGAAAACAGATAAAGGGAGTGTGTTCCTGACTTTACCAGTAGAGTACATATAAGATTGAGCATAGCGGTTAAATCTGAGGTCGGAGAGTTGGACAGAGAAAGGATGAGACTGTGATGAAAGTCATTTCGCACGAGCCCTTCTCAATGGAGGAGGTATGCGACGTGAGAGTTCAGAAGAGCAATGTTCGTTGTAATAGCGATAGTATAGAGAAAGAGATGCAACAATTCGTCGGGAAGAAAGAGACTGGAGAGAGTTAGTAAGAGCAGGAGAATTGATGAGACGAAAAGCCCTAGACTCCACCTTTTCGAAAATAACTATATGTGTGGAACCACCCCAGATGTGATAGGCGTGCTCCATATATTGGCGAACAGCACCCTTATACAGAGCAAGAAACTGGGATGGCGTTTCAGTGAGATATTTGAAAAAAAAATGATTCCCTTCCGGAATGTCCAAGTAGACTTGTCAAAGGGTGAAGGATAACATCAGACTATATTAAACCAGAAAATTCTATATGAGAAGATCCCCTAAAAAAATTATATTAACGGAAGTATTTTTGTTCCAAAATTATCAAAATAATAAAATAATAATGAAATTAAATAAACGAAAACGTAAAAATAATTCTGATTTTTACCCCCAAAAAACTTAAAATTAAAAATTAAATAGAAAAGAAAGAGGCATACTAAAGGTTTGAATGTAATATATGAGGGCAAAGGAGAAAAAATTTGTCATAGATAAAGAAATAAAAATGAAACATTTAAATACTTGATATCAAAATATAAATTAAATAATATCGAAAATTATAATTAGATAATTCTTTATTTTGAAGAGAAATAAAACTTTTATTTCAATTGAAAAGAGATAAAATATTGTTATGATGGTAAATATATAAGGGTGAAAACAATTATATATATATAAGAAAGAAAACAATGTTACTCACCATAACTGACATTGACTTACAATAAATACCATTTGATTGATTCACAGATAAATTTTTAAATATGAAGTTACTGGTAAACTAGAAATCCACTTATTTAGATTGTCTAATAATTGTAAGTTACTTATTAATAAAGCCACTTTAAATTAAGATTGGCTCCCTAACTTAAAGTCATTAATAAAAAATGGAAAGACACTTTATTTGATTAACTCTTAGTATAAAAGTCACTATTAATAGTAAAGATTGAAGCACATACATAATGAAAATTAGAAGGTTGCATATTAAAAAATTAGAAGGTCACTTTAAATGGCTAACTATTAATATTTAACCACTTATTAATAGTAAAAATTGACTCACAAACTTAAAGTCAATAATAAAAATTGGAAAGTCACTTTAAATAGTTAACAATTAATAAATAAAATACTTATTAATAGTGAAGTTTAACTCACATTTTTAAAGTCAATAATAAAAATTAGAAGGTCACTTTAAATGGTTAGCTATTAATATATAAACCACTTATTAATAGTAAAGATTGACTTCCAAACTTAAGATCAGTAATAAAATTAGCAAGTCACTTTATTAATATATAAACCACTTATTAATAGTAAAAGTTGATTCACAAACTTAAGTTAAAGTCACTGGTAATTAACTAAAACCATTAAATTACAATTAAGAAAGCTTTATCAATATTACAAAATGATTGATTATTTATTTATTAGTTGAATATCATCCTTGTAAAAATCTAATTCAAAATTAAGTTCATCTTGTTACTGAAATAAGATGATTAGCAATAAAAGAAATCTCAGTTGATGTGATTAAAGGATCACAGATATCAAGTTATATTTAAAGAGAGGATTCTCCCTCTCCCACTGACCGCACCTTTCACACGGGAGATATACTAAGAGAGAGCCCCCGAAATTAGGGAGTCTGTTTTTATACTCGGAACTTGGACGGAAAAGTGACTTCTTGCATTCAGCCAACCTTCTTTAGATTCTTGGAGTTTTAATTTCCTTTTAAAACTGCTCAAACTCCTAAACTACACACCATAAGTCAAAGTTCGTACATTATAACTTTAGAGGGTGTTGTATTATTTTGAATTTCACAAGGAACCATTTTCATTTGTGGTAATAAAGCTAAAATTTAAATATAAAAGCGTTTACTATGATATAACCTTGCCTTGCAACAACTTTACTTATTTCTCAGTTTTAAGAAACTTTAATAAATACATTAACAAGGATTAGGTCACTTTAAATGGTTAGCTATTAATATATAATAGTGTTGGAAGCACGCATTAGTATAAACCTATTCTGAAAATAGATAGCCTCTGTGACCCTTCTAACTATCGCCCTATAGCTCTCACTTTTATTCTGTCTAAGATCTTTGGAACCCTTCTCAATTCCCACTTCTTAGATTATCTGGAATCTCATTTCCTTCTTTCTGATCATCAATATGGCTTTCGGCCTTTGAGGTCTACTTTCCTATCTCACAGATTTATGGTCTTCTGAACTTAGGGAATATGGGGAGACTTGTGTGGTGTTTCTTGATATATCTAAGGCATTTGAACTGAATGGCATGCGTCACTGCTTTCCAAGCTTCCCTCCTTTGGGTTTCATCCTTCTTTTTGTTTACTTATGCCTAGCTTTCTTTCCAATCGTTCCATTTCAGCTGCTGTTAATGAAGCGGCTTCTTCTTTTTCTGTCAATAGTGGTGTTCCTCAGGATTTTGTTTGTCTTCTACTCTATTCTTACTTTTCATTAATGATCTCGACTGCTCATCTAATCCAATACATTCATATGCCGATGACTCGATCCTCCATTATTCTGTTCATTTCAAATCTGCTTCTTCCTTGCATCTAGAGTTGCCTCTCGTCTTCATTCTTCCGATTACATTCAGTGGGGTCGTCTCAACCTTGTGAAATTCAACTATTTAAAAACTTCACTTCTTGAAATCTCTTTATCAAATTCACCTCATAACTTTTCTATTTCTTTCGATGGTTCTACCGTCTCTCCTCTTGGCCTTCACATAAACAAGAAAATGTCTTGGAAACCTCATATTGCAATGGTTGCTAGACTGTGAGAATTTTTTCTTCTTCGCAGTTACTCCAATAATACAAGGAACTCATCCGCCCTTGTATTATTTGGATAGGATAGAAGAAAAGGCTAAAAGACTTATAAATTGTTTCGCTCTTTCTAACTCACTTGACCCTTTATCTTTGCGACATGACGTTGGTGCCTTGTCTCTTTTCTATAGGTACTATAGCGGCAAATGCTCAAGGGAATTATCCACTCGTATACCTTTACCTTTAAGGCGTCCTCGTAGCACAAGGGGTGCATTGTCTGCACATAAATTTTGCGTAGACATAGGCAACTCCAGACTTGTCCGCTGTGGTGTTTCCTTTTTCTTTCCACTTCTGTTTTGTGGAACTCTATCCCATCTTCTGTTTTTCCTGCCGAACTTAATCTCAATTTCTTTAAAGGCCACATCTGTGCTAACCTAAGAATTTTGCATTAGGTGGGACCTTCAGTTTTTATTTTTTTTATTTTTTTTTAAGTGGTATTTAGTAGAATCATGTCCTATTTTCCAAAAATGTTCTTTCTATCTATCACTTTACCACTTACCCAAAATTATGCTGATGACTCCAAACTTCATTACTTTTTGGTTTCGATGAACATCCACCAAAATCGCAATTAGTTGATTTTTCTCTTGTTTCTAAATAAGACTAAAAAATCTAGGTTTATTATATAGTGTTGGGATTTCTTTGGCGCTGAACCCTTGAAAACGCTTAATGCAGATAATGTTGCTGCTTTGCCAAAATAAAACCTAATTCTATTAAAATTTAGCCTACAAATTAATAAAAATAAATTAATAAAGAACTCATTTAAAATGTTCTGCAAATTCTAAAATCAAATTGGGTTTACTTTATTTCCAAGAATTAATACTTGGATGTTTGGCTTATTCGTGTAAGCTCATAAGTAAATTTTAAAGTAGTAATTTAGTTAAATTTTAGCCTAGTAGGAACATAGACTCAACTCAAAACAAGCAAGAAACTTTCAAAACTCTGCTCAAAACCTAAGGCCTTGTTATACAGTAAAGTCAGGTCAATCATACAATTCAAGCTAATAAACTAACTCAACCCAATCAATGAAATAAGTCAATTTAATTCAAATAGTAAACAATAGTTATAAGAGTTGAGTAGGTCAAGTTAGGCCCTAACTTCTATTACAAAGCTCCAAAGACTCTTACCCTAAGGGTTAAAGCTTATATAACTACCATATGGCTATATGTAAATTGTTAAACAGTAAATAGGGAAGCACTCATCTTTTCGACGACTTCTTCAAGTATATATCAGTATATATTTTAGTTAAAATATTTCAAACATTGTAAAAGTGACTTACTTTGTCGACGATAAAAATGCAAGTATTTAAACGTTTTCAACAGAATTAACACGAGCATGAAAAAATGTAAATGTTGCCGTTCTATAAAACATTTCTTAAGTTAAGGGCGTATTTGATACTTTAAAAATCATTTTCTAATCTATTAATTAAATATATTTAATTAAATCTAAAATATAAGGATTTTCAATAATAGATCAGAAACACAGATTCCTCTTCTAACCACTCGACATAATCTTTTACTGAATTATAATACTAGAAAACAAATTCAAACCTTTCACTTTCCTTAATGTTTTTCTCATTTCCATTTCTTGTGATTTTTCTTGGAAATATCCATTGTTTTTTATATTAAATTAGCTTCTAATAAGTTAGGTAATCTTATTAACCAATTCAACGTATTAACAAAAGCTACAAATTATAATCTCTCAATATCTTTAATTAAAGCAACGATAATAATACAAAGAAGTTCAAAATAAGTTTTTGGTTCAGTTGACATTTTGATGATATCTGAAGAAATTAATTGTTGTTACTAGACCGCCGATGAATTTAACTTAAGAAATAACAAAATGGTGACCACATTTTTTCATTTATCTGCAATTTCAGTAGGAATTTAATATATTTTTAGCATTACTATGGCCCTGAAATCTGGTCATACTATTAATCCAGTAATTTACGAAGAATCAGTGAAACAATATGAGCAATTTGGAGGGAATCGAGTAGGCACGATAAGATTGGAACCAGATGGTTGGTTTTTTACGTCTCCATTTATTACTGATGCGAACAAAATTTATGATTTTAAGGTAAGCTTTATTGTTTTCCTTTTTTACAGTAATGTGATAATACGTTATATTCAGAATTGTTTGCGTTAAGTGGATAAATATTAAGGCATATTAAAACTTAGGTTGATATTATTATTATTATTATTATTATTATTATTATTATTATTATCCTCATTATTATGAATACTTTCATCCTCATTATTATTATTTTATCATTAACTTCATCATTCTTATTATCATCATTTCATTATTTTTATTTTTGCAGTTTAAGCCAACTGACATTGTAATCATGACTTTTCCTAAATGTGGGACAACCTGGACTCAAGAAATTGTTTGGACGATGGTTTACAATCCAAATTTAGACAATCCAAAGAGATTCCTTCCAGGGATAGCGCGATGTCCCTTTATGGAGCAAGTTACTGATTGCTGATTACTCCTTTAAAATTTAGGCTTTTATGAAAGGAAAATTTTTGTCGAAGTTAACGATATCAAATAAAATTTCAAAAACATTTGTTTGATTTGTTGTTCTCATGCAGATGATGAATATGATAACATTAAACATACTGGAGTCGTGTCTAGTATGGAGAGAAAAAGTTTTAAAACGAAAGAGAAAGATAAACAAACAGACACACAAACAAAAAATAGAGAGTCGGGACAGGGACAGAGGCAGAGGCAGAGGCAGAGGCAGAGGCAATAGCTTTAGTTATTTTATATGAAGAAAAGTCATTATTTTAAATTTTTTTTAAAGAAGCCTGTTAAACTTGATGGTGTTTTCGCATTAACGATAACTAATTAAGGTGTATTCAAAAATAATTTTCTTTAAATGTTGAAGTTTTCCTTTCATAAAGCAAATGTTGTATAAATGAAATATATCATACATTTGCATTTAAAAATAATAATAATGATTTGCTTTTTAACTAAGCATATGGCCAAATACTAATATCGTTTCAAAAATTGTACAGAAAAATAATGCCAATTAATACCTGGTCAATTTATTTGTAAAAATTTTAACAAAAATTCTCAAACAAAGATTACGTGATAAAAAAATATAACAATATATCTTTTTTATTTATTTATTTATTTATTTTTTTTTATTAAGGTGTGATTTTTTAATGAAGAATCTGTCAAAACCCTTATTTGGAGAAGGCTCGTTTCTTCACGACGCTTTTGTTCAAGCTAATCCTGACCGCAATCCAGATGACGGAATTTTTATCCAATTAGCCGAACTTACCGAAAATCCAAGAATGATAAAAACTCACCTTCCTTTTTCATTACTATCCCCATCGTTGGCTGAAAACAGCAAAGTATGTTTTAGTTTTTAGAATAGGCAAGAAGAGTTTTTTCAAAATTTTACGTACCATTTGTTTTTATATTCATTACAGTTCCTTGAATGCCAAATTATTTTTTATCAGAAAGTTCATTGATAAGCTAAATAAATAGATGAAATAAAGGCAAAATAATTTCTTCTGAACAAGTTTTTTTTCTCTCTCTCTCCTTTTCAGATCATATACGTTGTCAGAGATCCTAAAGACATTGCCGTTAGCTATTGTCATCACTCAAGACTTTTGAAATGTCATAACTTCTTTGGAACGACATCAGATTTTGTTGATCATTTTGTCAATGACACACGTATGTTTATATGTATGGTAACTTGACATTACCTTTTAAACACAAATTCATTTTTTTACCACTTTCTGTAAAATTACTAGCAAATACTAAACAAATTTTGCCTGAAAATGCCTCATAGATTTTAAAATAAAGAATATTTGGGAAATCAAAAACTAATAAACTCTCGAAATCAGTCAGAAAAACTTACTGCCTTTAAATAATATCTGAAATTTCAGAGTAAAAGACATCATTATGGGCTTCTTAGGGGTGAAGAAAATTAACTTGTTTTTTTTTTTTTTTACTTTTAGCTTGTCGAGTTAGTTTTATCGAGTTGAATGAGATAAGATAGCCAAAAGTAAAGATTTTTCTTCGTCCATGTTTTTATTATTGTTGAAAGTTGAAATAAAAGTAAAATATTTAATAAAATAGAAGTGTTCAAAATTAAGAAATTTATTAAACCTAAAAACATAATATACATACCCTGCTTACTACCTTAAAGAGGTAACAGATTTTCCACTTTTTCTAAACTTTTTTTCTAATACTTAATAGGCCTCCAAAAAATTACTAATGCAAATTAAATTATCAGCGTACCATTATACATGTAATAATCATTTTTTTAATCGCATTTCTTCCTCTAGACCTCACCTAAATCGAGACTCCTCTTTTACTGTCTCAAATTTTATTAGCTCAGAAACCCTCTGAATTTCAGTTACTTCAGTGGTATCAAAATGACTTTTTGAACATTATGATATATGTTCTCTATTCTCTCTGTTTTCTTTCGGTTTTTTGTTCGTTTAAGATAGTTTTTACTTTTCAATAAATTTATTTGCTGTCTCCTTGTAACAAATCTGCAAAGAACGCTTCATTGCGTTTTCCTTTTCAGAAGAAAGGTGAAGTTAAAAATATTAATAACATCGTTTAACCTAACATATTTTTACAAATAAGAATTCTTACCCTCCATTTGTATTTTTAAAAATTATTTCCCAAAACTCTTTTGAATTTTGTAATATCATTTAGTTTGAGAAAAATGTTTTGTGAATACTGAATTAAATAAAGCCTTTATGGTAGTTAATTTGATCCATATATAATTAAATCATTTAAGAAAATTAATTTAATATTATTTTATAATACTTTCCATTTTAATTGTTTTGCAAAAGATTACATTGGCAGTAATTTTTTTGTCCACATTTTGTGCTACCATTCTTCTAGTTGATCTCTCTCTTATTCTTTTAACTCTTCTTTTGCCTAGTTGTATACAGCCCTTTCTGGAAACACGTGAAAGAAGCCTGGAAATTGAGAAATAAACCCAACGTTCATTTCATTTTCTACGAAGACCTAAAGGCAGATCCAAGATCAGAGATTCTTCGTCTCCAAAAGTTCTTGGATCTTAATTTGACTGATAGTCAGATAAGTAACGTAAGTTATTTATTAAGTAGAATATCATAAGGTAACTTCTACTTTTAAACAGCATCGACAGTAGCAAACTGAAACTGATATTTATTAGAATAATATATTGACCTTCAATTTAGTTAAATTAATATAGACGGAATGAGTGTCAACCTTGAGTACACGTATTGACATCATAAATATCTGAAATATTTTGTATTCCTATTTATCTTTTTCTATACATTTTCTAAGATTATTCACTACACTAGCTTCGATGTTATGAAGGAAAGAGAAGAGAAAAACATGGTTGGATCAGAAATGGAATTAGCTGAACTTTCAAACCTTGAAGTTCAGCAGAAAGATGGTGGATTTTTCCGTAAAGGTATGCTTTATCAACCGAAAATCATTAATAATAATAATAATAATAATAATAATAATAATAATAATAATAATAATAATAATAATAACTGACCTTGCCTGTAGGAATATCCGGTGATTACAAGAACAAACTCTCTTCAGAAGACATTGAAAAGATTAACAAATGGACCAAAGAAGAATACTCAAGAAATGGAAATTGATTTTCAAATATAAAATTAGGAATGTAGAATTAATAAAACATCTGTTTGATAAGAAGTAATGTTTCTTCACCTATTGTATATTATTTGCACCTTTCGAAAATAAAGTTTCCTTTTCTACTTTTAGTATTATTTTTCTTTATTAAATCTATAAAAATAATAAAAATAATAATAATAATAATAATAATAAGAATGGTGTTTATTATAGTTGGATTAGAATTTCTGTTTGTTAGACTTGGAAAGACGTCTATCTCCGCATAAAAGCAGAGTGACTGACTCACGTGCTTGATTGCACTAAAAAAAATGATTGTGCATGTGGATCCTAGGTAGAAACAACTTAGAAAAGTTCCACTCCCCTGAATAGGGCAATGCCCGTGAGATTTAAAGTTTAAAAAAAAAAAAAAAAAAAAAATACAAAAAAACTCGGCGTCGTTTTTTTCCATTTTGAGGAATTGCTGAATATGTCAAAAAATAATTCAATCTTTGTTTGTCTTGTTTTAAAATATCATTAATAAATTAATTGTTGTTTCTACGAAGAGTTAATTTTGTAAAACTTTTTGTTCTTAGTTTCACTTCCAATTATCCCATAATTGGGAACACAATATTTGTTGAAGCTTTTGTTAAACACAAAATAAGTTATTAAGTTTACTTTAAATTATAAAATTTTTGATTAGCTATAAAGATTTATGCTTTGTTATATATATTTTATTACTAATTGCAGGAAGTATTTTAGTATTCATTAATTAAAATCGGAAGGACAATTTATCTATCTTTTTCTTTGCATATTTGTAACAAACTCTCGAACGACGAATCCAATCGAATAGATTTTTTATAAATTATTATTTTTATTTCGTTTTGATAGAGAATAGACGTTAATTTTATCTTCAAAGAGAGAGAGAGATAAAGTAGAAAATAAGGGAGAAAAGAAGAAAAAGAGAGTAAGAGAGAGAGAGAGAGAGAGAGAGAGAGAGAGAGAGAGATCCACAATTTGAAATAATTTCGTGCCACGCATGTTATTGTGAGATATTTTGCATGTATTTTTCTGTAAATTCGAGAAATACGAAGCAACAAATTAGTGAATAGTTAACACAGACGAAAAGAGCAAAAAATTGTTTGTTTATATGTTTGTGTCCTTATTTTGCCGAGTCTTCATAATCTTGAGAATTAAGAGTTTCATCCTATCTCGCCTGTCATTCCAAGGTCATTGTGAATCTTCTGTGAGGCTTTGTCAATAATACTCGATTCCTCATTTCTTTCGACTTGCTTGTTCTGCAAAGTTTGTTATATTAATTAAGTTTAGCATTACGTTATAATTGGATTTTCTAAAGTGAGAAGCTGTTCTAATTAAGAAATTTGTGATTTGTGTAGTTTTTTGTTTTATTTGCGCCCAAACAATTTACTGTATTTTTGTTGTTTTCTTTTTAATTATTTTGAAAATTAGAATTTTTTCTTGGTAAGTATGGTAATATATATATATATATATATATATATATATATATATATATATATATATATATATATATATATATATATATATATATATATATATATATATATATATATATATATATATATATATATATATATATATATATATTATGTCTCCTCTGGTGGTCAAGGCCGGAGGCCTACCAATATCCACCAGAGTTGGGAAAGTCGGAAATCTGGTCGCTGATGTCCGACCTGACCCGATACACGGCGCTAAAAGTGTTTAAGGGAGTGTGTTCTAAATTTTACCAGTAGAGTACATGTAAGATTGAGCATAGCGGTTAAGTCTGGAGTTAGAGGGTTGGACAGAGAAAGGATGAGACTGTGTAAAGTGGTGTCGCACGAGCCCTTTTCAATGGAGGAGGAATGCGGCGTGAGAGTTCAGAAGAACAGTGTCCGTTGTAATAGCGATAGTACAGTACAACAGTACAAACAATTCGACGGAAATAAAGAGATTGGAGAGAGTTAGTAAGAGCAAAAGAGTTTATAAGACGAAAAGCCCTAGACTCCACCTTTTCGAGAAGAGCTGTATGTGTGGAACCACCCCAGATTTGGGATGTGTACTCCATACAGGTTCGAACAACACCCCTATAAAGAGCAAGCAATTAAAAACCACGTGGCGTAAAAAACCACGAAGGCGCCTCATAACACCCAACTTCTTAGAAGCTTGTTTAGGAAGAGAAGTAAAATGATATTTAAAAGAAGGTCACTAGAAAAAGAAACACCCAGAAAATTGAGGAGAGATGAAGGTTTGAATTGAGTGTTTTCGAAGAATATATCATAGTTGTGTGGAAGATTGTGTCGAGTAGAAAGATGGAGGTATTGAGTTTTTAAGGCATTGAAAACGACCATGTTTTCTCTGACCCAATTTGAAATACGAGAAAGATCAGAGGTCAGTTGCTCCAAGGCCATCCTTCTTGAATCTATTAATTGCTGTTGAGAGGGGAGTCTTTCAAATTGAAAGTAGTAATGAAGGGTGGAGTCATCGGCATAGGAGTGTATAGGAGACGAAGTAATAGAGAGAAGGTCTTTGATAAAAATTAGAAAAAGAGTTGGGGATAGGACAGATTCTTGAGGAACACCACTATTTATACATTTAAAGGATGAACAATGGCCGTCTACAACAACTGCTATAAAACGACCGGAAAGGAAATTAGTGAGAAAATCTCAGAGAGAAGGATAGATTTTAAAAGAGGGAAGTTCAGAAATCAAAGCTTTGTGCCAGACTCTATCGCAGGCTTTCGATATATCTAGCGCCACAGCGAAAGACTCTCCGAAACCCAGAAGAGCGGAGGACCAAGAGTCAGAAGTAGTGAAAGAAGAGCACCAGTAGAACATTCTTTACGAAAGCCATACTGTCGATCAGAGATAAGATCCGAAGAATTGAAATGTTTCCAAAACTTCCAGTTTAGGATAGATTCAAAAACTTTAGAAAGAACGGAGGTTAAAGAAATAGGACGGTAGTTAGAGGGTTGATAGGGGTCCCCTTTCTTCGACTCAGGCTGAATGAGCGCACGTTTCCAGCAAGAAGGGAAGGTCGAAGTGGAGCTATAGAGACAATGTAGTTTACCAAGGCAGGGTGCAAGCTCAGAAGCACAAGTTTTGAGAACCGCAGGAGGAATACAACCAGGACCATACGCCTTCTTAATGTTAAGCTCAGAGAGAGCAGAAATGACATCTTAAGAAGAAATTACACTGTTAGGCATAAATGAGTTGGAGTAGGTTGAAGGAGGAGGAATAGCTCCGGAATCGTCAAAGGTAGGGTTAGAGAAAAAAGTTTAACGAAGAATTCAGCTTTAGTAGAAGGTAAAATGTTAATTGTGCTATCAGAAGAAACTAGAGGAGGAAAAGAGAAAGAAGCAAAGTTAGAGTTGACATTTTTTGCAAAATGCCAGAAAGGATGAGAGGAAGAGGAACCAGAAAGATATAGCATTTGCTGCGGCGAAAATAGTTTTTGGGATCTCGAAGAATAGATTTTGCACGATTCCATGGATGAAATATAAATTGAATGAATTTCAGGAGTTTGAAGAAGACTTTAATCTCTAAATTCAGCATCCCTACGGCAGATAGCGCGAGAACAAGTATAGTTAAACCAAGATTTGTTAGGTTCAGTAGAAGGGGAAGAATATGGATTGTATGCCTCCATGCCAGAGAGAATCACCTCGGTTATGCGCCCAGCACTCTCCGAGGGACTCCTCCCACGAAAGCAATAATCATTCCATGGAAAATCAGAGAAGTACAACCGCAAGTCAGACCAGTTAGCAGCCCCGAAGTGCCACAAACGTCTCCTCGCCGAAGGGGGGCCGTTCTTGCGGAAGACTTGAAGAGACATAACAAGATACGGAGATAAGAAGGTGATCGGATGAACCAAGAGGAGGAATGAGTTTAACAGTATAATGAAAAAGATAAAATGTTAAGAAAAGATCAAGTATGTTGGGTTCATCACCAAGACGGTTAGGGATACGGGTAGGGAGTTTCACCATTGCTGAAGGTTGTTCTGGATAGAAAAGTCGTAGGCGAGTTCATCGGCTGGATCATGAGAGCTAGATGAAAGTCATTGACGGTGGTGAACATTGAAATCATTTAAAATGATTATTTCGGAGAAAGGAGAAAAAAAAGAATGTTGTCAATTTTGGAGTTCAAATAGTCGAAGAATTTTGGATAGTCAGTAGAATTAGGAGATAAATAGATAGAACAAATAAATTTAGTAGTAGAATTGCAAGAGAGCTTAAGCCATAGAGTAGAGAATTTAGAAAACTCCAAATTAGAGACACGAGAGCAAATGACATCGTTGCCTATATATGCGCAACATCTGCCTTTGGCTTAAAATTAAGGATAGAGACAGTAGAGGTTAGCAGAAAAAGGTTTGCTTTCAGCACCCTCAAGCTCCTCAGTTTCGATTTAGAACGAGAAATGAGGTTTAGAAGAAGAGAGATGGTGTTCGACAATGGGGAAATTAGAAAAAAGACTGCGAATGTTGCAGATATTAATGAAAAAAGAAGACCATGAACCGGGGCAAGCCGGACGCCAGGTCCTGAGGCACTATCCCCATCATCGGAGACCGCAAACTCCGAAGTGATGGTGGGATGAGGAGTGGATGAGGAACATTCTTTGGATGCCGCCCCTCGAAGCATCTCCTCGGCAGATTTGAGTTTCATCATTTTTAGTTTTTTGTTTTACAATGGTAATGTAAGCGTAAGTGCTTGTAAATTTGTGGGAACATGTAAAGAAATGGGGTGGAGAGGTAGTGGAAGCAAATACACTCCAATATGAGGCGAGGGTACACTAGACACCCTTTGAGAAGGTGAAACGCGAAAAGAAACGAACCAAAGGGCATTGGAGTGAAACATAATGGTCTAGCCCATCCTATCACTCTGAAGATACTTGCATCGTTTCTGATGGCATATATATATATATATATATATATATATATATATATATATATATATATATATATATATATATATATATATATATATATATATATATATATATATATATATATATATATATATCGAGAAGTAGAACTTTAGCAGCTCATTTCCTCCAACTTTGGTTGTGACCTCGAAGAAGACATAATTCTCCATTGTCATTAAAGTCAATAACTTGCTTCCTATTTTAATTCATTTATTAATAATTACTTCTCTTATTTATGTACTGATACGATTCTATACTCTTTCCTTATCTTTTCTTTATACTATATTATATATATATTATAATATATATTATATATAATATATATATATATATATATATTATATATATATATATATATATATATATAATATATATATATATATATATATATATATATATATATATATATTTTAGTGATGGATCGGATATCAAATTTTGTAATTTGCGGATGCGAATGTCGAATTTTCGATAATGCGGATGCGGATGCGGATGTTGAATTTTTGAAAAGTGCGGATGCGGAATGCGAATGTTAATTTTGATGATGATGCGAATGAGCAAGCCTTCATAATATATATATATATATATATATATATATATATATATATATATATATATATATATATATATATATATATATATATATATATATATATATATATATATATATATATATATTTACAGAACGCCACAACCACCACTCAGGGGGTACACACAGAGGAAGAAAACTCACTCAAACACACACCTAACGCACATCTCTCAGGTGGGCACAGACGGAAACCTTGAAGAGTGGAAGATTAAATGCAGGAGGAAAAATAAATGATGGTAAAGAATTTCACAGAGCAGAGGTGGCTGGAAAGTAGGAGGCACCACAACGAGCTAACCTGAGGTTTCCCACATCCACACAAAATTGGTCCAAAAGCAGGGTACCCCTTCTGCAGCGAGGAGAACGCAACGGTGGAGGAATGCGAGAGATCAGTTCACTCGAGCACCTATCATTGTAGTACCTATAGAAAATAGATAGTGCTCCAACGTCACGTCGCAGAGATATGGAGTCAATAGAGTTTGAAAGTAGGGGATAGTTTATTAATATTTTAGCTTTAGACTCAACCCTTTCCAGAAGAGAGGAGGAGCCGGAGCCCACCCCAGATATGAGAACAGTACTCCATACCAGGACGGATAAGACAATTATATATTTGGAGTAACTGCTCAGAAGAAAAAATTTCTCGCAACCTGAACAGAATTCCCAGCTTCTTAGAGGCCGCTTTAGCAACCATTGTGAAATGAGGTTTCCAAGAATGTTTATTGTGTATGCTTAGACGAGAATGTTAATGTTATTTTCAGGTGAGATGGGAGAGCCGTCGAAAAGGTTAGAAAAGTTAGGAGATGTTTTTGAGAGGGAGATGTGAAGAAGTTGAGTTTTTAAAGAGTTAAATTTCAAAAGGTTGCTATCACCCAACCGGAAAATCCCATCCAGATCGGCAAGAATAGAATCGGAAAGTTGAAGACGAGACACCACTTTAAAAGCAAAAGAGGGAGCAGGTTTGAAATGAGTAGAAGAAGGTAGAGTTGAGTCATCAGCATAAAAGTGAACGGAGTTAGAAGTGCAGTTGAGAAGATCGTTAATGAAAAGTAAAAATAAAGTTGGAGATTGAACAGAACCCTGGGAAACACTACAGTTGACAGGAAAAGAGGAAAAAGTCGGTCCATCTACCAGTTCCGAAATGGAACGATATGAGAGAAAACTAGACAAAAGTAAGCAAAGGGAAGAAGTAAACCCAAAGGAAGGGAGTCCCACCACACGAGACTCTCCGAAATCCCTAAGGGCAGAAGACCATAGATCAGTAAGATAGGAGAGTATATCACCAGTTGACTTCGAGCGTCGAAAGCCATACTGGTGATTTGAGAGAAGAGAATGAGACTCCAATGATCCAAGAAACGAGAGGAGATGTTTCAAAAATTTTAGACAGAACACAAGTGAGAGTTATAGATCGATAGTTAGAAGGGTCAGAGCGGCTACCTTTTTTCGGGATCGGCTGAACAGAAGCACGCTTCCAGCATTGAGGAAAAGTATTAGTATTAAGGCATAGAGAGTAGAGCTGAACGAGGACAGGAGCTAACTCGGAAGCACACTCCCTCAGAACACGAGGGGAAATGCCATCCGGGCCACTGGCCTTCCTGACGTTCATAGATTTCAGGATCCCATGCACCCGATCATGAGTAATTACAGGTAGAGACATGGGGTACCTGAGAGGAGGAGTAGGAAGAGGGATGCCAGAATCGAGCAGGGTGGAATTAGATGAGAAAAGGAGGCCGAAGAGATTAGCCTTTTCAGAGGGAGTATTAGCTACAGAACCATCAGAGCGAATAAGAGGAGGAAAGGCAGATTTACAGAAGTTGTTAGAGATATTTTTGACAAGAGGCCAGAGATTTTTATCAGTAGAGAGCCATGGAGTCAGGGCACTTCTTTTTTGTGAAAGTACGCTTAGTCCATCGAAGAGCATCCCTGCAAATATTCCGAGCTTAATGAAAATTGGCGAGAGTGATAGGAGAAGGAGAGTTTTTTCATTCACGATAAGCATTGTCTCTCACCCGAATTTCAAGAGAACAGTTGCCATCGAACCATGGATTTTGAGAGAAAAAGATTTAGTTGTAGATGGAATGAATATGCCCATCCCATCA
>SEYY01008682.1:295000-301409 GCA_009176605.1 Armadillidium nasatum | reverse complement strand
TTATTGCATGTTATAATTATAGTTACTATAAGTTATTATATATTTAAAGTAATAAATTATTCTTAAAGGAATTTTAATATTATGAAAGTTATTATAATTTATGATTATAGTTATTGTAAGTTGCTATGATTATAGTTATTATAATATAGTATTGTATGATGGTTGGCAGTATTATAATAATATTTATATTAGACTTATAGACCTTAAACGCCGTGTATCAAAACATGTCGGCCTTTAATTTGACCAGGTTTCCGATTTTCTCACTAATTCTTATAGAAATTTTGGTAGGCCTCTGGTCTTTGACCACCAGAGGTGGAATAAAAAAGAAAATTTTTAAATAATTAAAATAAATTATTTTAATAGGAATTTTATTGTTAAGAAATATGAGACAAAAACTTCTTTTAAAATATCCACAAATTTTATGTATTTTGTAAACTTCTAAATTTTTTACCCTTAATAATAATAATAATAATAATATAATAAAATAATAATAATAATAATAATAATATATAATAATATAAATAATCAATAATAATAAAATAATAATAATAAAATAATAATAATATATATTATATATATATATAATATATATAATATAACATATATATATATAAGGATTTATTATATATATATATTGATAAAATACTCCCTTAAACTCCTCTGTAGAAGTTGCCTCTACTACGCTCTCGTTAAAGGTATAATGATCTCATTATTGCTTCAAAAGGCGCGAATTTTGTATGTCCTTTGCAAACTTAAATGAAATGCCTCCCAAAGAAGGCCTCACAAAGTAGGTCTTTTGACGAAGGAGGCAACGAATTCAAACTAAGTTAATATATTGAGTTAAAAATAGAAAGTAAAAAAAATTAGAAAAAAAGGGGGGGGAAAAAAAAAAGAAAAAAAAATTTTTTTGAAATAAAACTTTCCACTAAAGTTCCTTTTAACTTTAAAATTAAAAAAAGAAAAAAAGAAAGAAAAAAATATGTAAAAAAATTAAAAATAAAAATGAAATTAAATGTAAAAGTTTTAATTGTTTTGAAGAAATTTTCTTCCAACTATTTTAAAAAGTAAGAAATTTAAAATGATAAATGATCTAAAAAGTAAAGATAAAATAAAACTTGTTGAAGGATGTTAGGAATGTCATAAAAAAAAAATTATAAAAAAAAAAAAAAAAAAAAAAAAAAAAAAAAAAAAAAAAAAAAAAAAAAAAAAAAAAAAAAAAAAAAAAAAAAAAAAAAAAAAAAAAAAAAAAAAAAAAAAAAAAAAAAAAAAAAAAAAAAAAAAAAAAAAAAAAAAAATAGGTAAATAAGTAATAAATATAAATATTATAAAAAAAATTAGCATGCAACTTTTGAAATATTTGTAAAAAAAAAAAAAAAATAAATTAATAAAAAAATAAACAAAAAATAATAAAATTAAAAAAATATTTCAATAATTATTTTAAATATTAATATATAACATTTTAAACATTTTAAAAAATTTTTAAGTCAATAGTTTTTCGATTTTATTGAAGACAATTTTTTAAAATAAATAAATTTAAAATTTTAATTTAAAAATAAATTTGAAAATTAACATTTTTATAAATAGTGTTTCTAACATTTTTAATCTTACTTTTTTTCTTTATTTTTAAAATACTTTCAAAAGATTGAAACTAAAGCTTTGAAAATCAATAACGCAGTTATTAAGTAATAACAAAAAAACAAAAAAAAAAAAAAAAAAAAAAAAAAAAAAAAAAAAATAAATAATATAAATAAATAATAATAATAATTATAAAATTAATAATTAATAATAATAATAATAATAATAATAATAATAAAAATAATAATAATAATAATAATAATAATAATAATAATAATAATAATAATAATAATAATAATAATAATTTATAATAATTAATAATAAATAATAATAATATCAATAATAATATTAGTAATGAAAATTACAATGTAAAATAATAATAGTAATAATAACATAAATGAAATTTTTGTTTTTTAAATTTCTTAAAATTTAATTAATTAATTTTCTGTTAATTTTCGCGAGATGCAGAAAACAAACAGCGCTTCTTCATGTGAAATAATAAAAATTTTAAAAACACTAAATGACAACTCAGTAAAATACTTTCATGTGTAAAGAACAAAAATATTATCAGTGTATTTCGAAATATGTAGAAGGATTCAGATTGGAGTAAGAAGAAAAATGATGCAATAATTTTCAAATAACTGGATATGCACATATTAGAAATTGGAGAAATGAACGAAGGAGAGAGAAAGAGATAGAGAGTTTGGAGCAATTGAAGATATGAAAGAGAGAGAGGGAAAGAAAAAGAGCGAGAAAGAGGAATAACTAGTCATAAGAATCTGGAATAAAGGTAATGACTAGAAGGGTAAAAATAAATTAATACGATTGACTGTTCGTTTCTATGTTCTATATAAATGTGAGACACTAGCATTATATAGAAAAATGCGAAAAAAAATGCATTTAAGTCTAGGAGATAAAAGGCCTGGGAGACGTTTTTAGGGTGAAGGAAAAACATAGGTTTAAAGGCTTACTAGTGAATCCTATTTTAAAGACCGTAGAAAAGAGTTTTAAGATTGCATGACCACATGACCATGGTTTTATAAATGAAGACAGATTGGTTAAAAAGGTCCAGTGGTTAGAGAGAAGAGAAAAACCAAAATTGAGATTGATAGACGGAATTTATTTTATTTTAAAAGTTAACAATTCACGAGGATTGCCCCTATTAAAGGAAAGTAACTTTTCTAGGTAGATTATACCTATGATACGAAAGCTGGATCAAACCTGCGAACCCAAGAACATGAATCAATCACTCTACCGTTTGTGCCACGGTTAACGGGTTGAAAGTAATATTTCTAACAAAAAGTATAATTATAAGAAAAGATAAAGACTTAGAAAATAGGTTCAACCGAAGAATAATCTATGGACATTTTTTCGGAGACTGCGCAAAACAGAATAATTCGAACAAATACAAGTAATAGAACAAACAAGATCAGCAACTGATATTACTTGCAGTATCGTGAAAGAAATAGAGAAATATCATCATCGTAATAAAAATAATAATAATAATAATAATAAAATAATAATAATAATAAAAATAATACTGTTAGTATATAATTTTAATAATATTAATAAATAACAATAACAGCAATAATAATAATTGATTATAATGATAATAATATCGATAATAACGATATTAATAATAATATCAATCACTACCATTATCATCATTATCGCTATTAATTGTATCTAATATCTAAGGAAGATAGGTATTCCTTACGTGCTAATTAGTATTTTAGTAAAAGGTATTTTTTAATGGATGTTCTAAAGACCTTAGGGTGGCTAATTGTTGAGAGTTTATATAAAGACTGTTCCATTCATCAATGTCCTTGAATGAGATGGCCCTTTCGAGATTTAAGTAGAAAATGTTTTGATTTGAATAGTGTAAAGGATTTTGGGTTACTGAGTTTGGTATTCTTTACAGTTTGGTTCTGTTCGGTTAGAAATTGATTTGCAGTTACTTTAATGATTTTAATAATAATAATGATAATAATAATAATAATAATGATAAAAATAATAATAAAAATAATAATAATAATGATAATAATAATAATAATTGATAATAATGATAATAAATAATATGTATAAAAATAATTATATAATAATAATACTAATAATAATAAAAATAATAATATAATATAATCTAATAATAGTCATAATAATAATAATGATAATAATAATAATAGTAATAATAATAATAATAATAATAATAATAATAATAATAATAATAATAATAATAATAATAATAATAATAATAATAATAATAATAATAATAATAATAATAATAATAATAATAATAATAATAATAATAATAATAATAATAATTATAAATTGCAAATAACTGAAAATATATAAATGAATAAATAAAATACAAAAATCGGAAAACAAAAACAATTAAAAAAATAATATACAGTATGTAATAAATATATAAATAAAAAAATAGACAAAGATTAATGATTATCTCTCAGATAATATAATTAAAATTTCTGACATTTGTATTTGTCTACTCTATAATAATAGGAGCCATAAATGATGATTGTGTTAAATAACCGAAAAGCGCGGGAAAACAAACGGTCCGAAAATCTCGTCGGGAAGAAAAAGAAAGGAAAACGGAAGCGAGCCAAAAGAAAAATTGGAACGCCATCTATTAGAGATTCTTTACAAGTCCAAACATTTTAGAGATAATTGTAAAAGGAAACGAAGAAATGGATAGATAGATAGATAGATAGATAGATAGATAGATAGATAGATAGATGGTATAGAAAGTTTACAAGTCCAAACATTTTAGAGATAATTGTAAAAGGAACCAACATACATACATAAATAGATATAGAGAGATAGATAAATAGATGGATAGATAGATAGATAGATAGATAGATAGATAGATAGATAGATAGATAGATAGATAGATAGATTGAGATAGATAAAAGAATTTTACAAAGAAAGAGGAGAGAAAAAGAGAAAGTGAAAGTAAAGATTTAAATAGTATATATATATATATATATAATATATATATTATTATATATTATATATAATATATATTATTATATATATATATATATATATTATATATATATATAAATCTAATATTAATAATGCTTAAAATTAATATGTAAGATTTATATAACAACAGGAGGTACTTTGGAAAAATAATTTCAACAAAATTATGAAAAATATTTTATAATAAAATTAATCATTCTCATGTATTTAATTTCTATGTAATTTCTTATACACCAAAGTAAAAATATCAATTTCCTTTGTAATTATTAAAATAACTTTCATTTAATGTTTTATATGAAATAAAAAATTAAAATTAATTTCTTTCCTATTAAGAAGCAACTTGGTAATACCAAAATTTACCTTATAAATTGTAAGGTAAATTTTGGTCATACCTTGTACAGGAATTTAATTAAAGAATTTTTTTAGTAGTCGGTTATTTAAACAAAACTACTTTTAAAAGATGCATTTAAAAATATTGAGAAATTTCTTAAGGCCAAATTTATAATATATATATATATATATATATATATATATATATATATATATATATATATATATATATATATATATATATATATATATATATATATATATATATATATATATATATTTATATATATATATATTATATATATATATATATATATATATATATATATATATATATATATATATATATATATATATATATATATATATATAAATATATTATATATATATATATATATATATATAATATATATATATATTATATATGTATATATATATATATATATATATATATATATATATATATATATATATATATATATATATATATATATATATATATATATATATATATATATATAATATATATATTAATATATATATATTTTTATATATTTATTATTTTATATTTTTATTTATTATATATATATATATATATATATATATATATATATATATATATATATATATATATATATATATATATATATATATATATATATATATATATATATATATATATATATATATTTTTTATGTCTCCTCCGGTGGGCAAAGGCCAGAGGCCTACCAAATTCCACCGGAGTTGGGAAAATCGGAATCTGGTCGCTAATTGGCCGACGTGACCCGATACACGGCGTTTGAAAGTGTGCAAGTCAAAGGAAGTTGGGAAAAAACAGATAAAGGGAGTGTGTTCCAGACTTTACCAGTAGAGTACATGTAAGATTGAGCATAGCGGTTAAGTCTGGGGTCGGAGAGTTGGACAGAGAAAGGATGAGACTGTGTAGAAAGACGTGTCGCACGAGCCCTTCTCAATGGAGGAGGTATGCGACGAGAGAGTTCAGAAGAGCAGTGTCCGTTGTAATAGCGATAGTATAGAGAGAGTGACGCAACAATTCGACGGGCAGAAAGAGATTGGAAGAGAGTTAGTAAGAGCAGGAGAGTTGATGAGACGAAAGCCCTAGACTCCACCTTCTCAAGAGAGCTGTATGTGTGGAACCACCCCAGATGTGCGAAGCATACTCCATACAGGGGCGAACAACACCCCTATACAGAGCAAGCAACTGGGGTGGCGTGAAAGTAATTCTGAAGGCGCCTCAGAACACCCAACCTCTTAGAAGCTTGTTTAGAAAGAGAAGTAATGTGATCTTTCCAAGAAAGATCACGAGAAAAAGAAACACCGAGAATATTAAGAACAGATGAAGGTTTGAGTTGTGTGTTTTCGAAGAAGATATCATAGTTGTGTGGAAGATTGTGTCGAGTGGAGAGATGGAGGAATGAGTTTTTGAGGCATTGAAAACAACCATGTTTTCTCTGCCCCAATTTGAAATACGAGAAAGATCAGAGG
>SEYY01008682.1:285000-287500 GCA_009176605.1 Armadillidium nasatum | reverse complement strand
TATATATATATACGGGGGTTCAAGCTCAAATGGAGGAATGTTTTAAAAAAAAAAAAAAAATTAAAAATAATAAAAAAAAATATATAAATATATATATATATATTTTTTTAATTTTTATATTTAAGTAAACTCCATGTAGCCCCTATATTTTGAGTGTAAGGTGCAGTTTGAGGATCCACAAAATTTTTACTGGGGTTCAAAGTAAGATGTTCAAAAAAATTGTTTTTTAAGCCATTTTTTGGGCTAAAAAACTTAAACTGGGTATTATACCCAGGGTATAATACCCAGGGAGTGATGATGATATTGTCGACTACTTTTCCATTTCTAAGATATAGGGTATTTTCCATTTTTTTTTTTTTTTAGAAAACATTTTTCAATTTTTTTTTATTTTTATATATATATATATATATATATATATATATATATATATATATATATATATATATATATATATATATATATATATATATATATATATATATATATATATATATATATATATATATATATATATATATATATATATATATATATGTATATATATATATATATGTATATATATATATATATATATATATATATATATATATATATATATATATATATATATATATATATATATATATAATATATATATATATATATATATTAGTGATGGCATCCGCATCTGCATCCGCATCCGCATGTGAGGATGCGGAGCATCCGCACAAAAATCAACATCCGCATCCGCATCCGCATCCGCATCCGCATCCGCACTTTCGGAAATTCAACATCCGCATCCTCACTTTCAAAAATTCAACATCCGCATCCGCATCCGCACTTCTCCAAAATTCGACATCCGCATCCGCATCCGCATCCGCAAATTAGAAAATATGACATCCGATCCATCACTAATATATATATATATATATATATATATATATATAATATATATATATATATATATATATATATATATATATATATATATATATATATATATATATATGCGAATTGCAGATGAAGAGTGAGGGTGAAGAGAGAACTATCGGATTGGTTTAGCATAGGAGTGGGATTGAGACAGGGGTTTGTAATATCTCCATGTTATTTAATCTATTGATGAATGGTTTACTTAGAAAAATGGAGAGAGAAGGGAAGATTATTACGTTGAGAAATATGGAGGGTGAATGTGAAGTGAATGTTTTACTTTTTGCAGATGATGCGGCATGTGTTGGTTGGCAGAATCTGGAGAAAAGATGAGAATACTTGTGAGAGAGTTTGAAGGGAAATGTGCAAACAAGAGATTGAAATTCAATCCAGCGAAGAATAAAGTTATGAGGATTGGAGGTGGGGATTAGGAAATGTGGAGGGAGTAATTGGTTTGTAGAAGTGTGAGAATGGAAACTTGAGGAGGTGAATGAATTCAAATATCTAGTAATGTTGGGTGAAAGGTAAGGGTGGGACGGAAAAAGGAATGAAGAACAGAGTGGTAGAAGGAATGAAATTATTGGGGGGCCTAAGAAAAGTATGGAAGAAAGGAAAAATTTCGAAAGAAATAAAGATAAGAATGTTTGAATGTATATGTTCACCTTCTGTATTGTATGTGTGTGAAACATAGACGATAAGTGCTCGGTCGAGAAAAAGTTTCAATGTCTTTGAGATGAAAGATTTGAGAGCGATATATAAATTGAGAAGGATTGATAGGATTAGAAATGAAAGAATAAGGGAGATGTGTAAATAGAAGAAGGGTGTAATTGATAGAGAGGAGGAAGATGTGCTAAAATGGTTTGGACATATGTGAAGAATGAAAAAGAACAAAATGGTTGGAAGGTACGTAGATCCGATGTAGATAGGGGAAGGGTAGGGGGAGGGGAAGGCCGAAGTGGAGATGGATGGATGGAGTGAGAGTGATTTTGATGGAAGGAATTTGAGTTTAGACGAGGGTAGAAGATTTGTGGAGACAGAGATGGAGGGAGATGGTGAAAGCGTTGAAAGGTAAGAATGGTTATGTTTGTAAGGGAATTGTGGCGGGCACCACCTCACGAAAGTGGGAAAGGTGATAGTGAAATATATATATATATATATATATATATATATATATATATATATATTATATATATATATATATATATATATATATATATATATATATATATATATATATATATATATATAATATAATTTAACATCCGCATCCGCATCCGCATCCGCATCCTCATCAAAATTAACATCCGCATCTTAATCAAAATTAACATCCGCATCCGCACTTTCGAAAATTCAACATCCGCATCCGCATCCGCATCCGAACTTTTCGAAAATTCAACATCCGCATCCGCATCCGCATCCGCACTTTTCGAAAATTCAACATCCGCATCCGCATCCGCATCCGCACTTCTCCAAAATTCAACATCCGCATCCGCATCCGCATCCGCAAATTGGAAAATATGACATCCATCCATCACTATATATATATATATATATATATATATATATATATATATATATATATATATATATATAT
>SEYY01008682.1:277500-280000 GCA_009176605.1 Armadillidium nasatum | reverse complement strand
TAAGGAAAAAGATGTTCAGATAAAGGAAAAAAATAAAATTAAGAGCTAAATACCAACTATCTAACAGCAAAAAATGAATAAATAAATGAATAAATAAATAAATAATAAAAAAATAATAAAAAATGGTAGCAGAAATTAAAAATATTTTTTTTTAAAAAAGTTAAAAAAAAAAAAATACTCCAAAATTGATTTAATTGAGAAGCCATCCTTGTTATGCTTCAATTTTAAAGTCTCTCTGAACAAGCTTTCTATTATTTATCGTTCAATTGAAATAACAGCTGGGGTAACGACCTTAAATTCTTCCTGTAATCTAACTGCGAATGCTATGTAATAGCTGAGTGCTCTGGGCTAGAGAGTAGTCTAATAGCCCCGTATGAGATTCGAGATTTTTTTTTCAAATCCCCCAGACGGATTTGCATAAGATTCTGGCCCACAAAGTGGGTTTGGCAATGACTCATAAAAAGAAACAAACATTAGAGGCCTTTAGCAGTGTCTTCATCCTTTCTTTCAGAAAAATTTATTTTAGAGTTTTTGATCGCTTTTGTTAAAAATTTAATTTTCTTAAATATATTTTTTAAGAGTTCTACCACACAAGAAATAAAATCCCTAATCAAAATAAATTAGGTAAACTAAACCGCCTGGGCATCATCGTTTCCTACTACATAATCCCTTTACCTTTTCGAATATCGCGTCGGCATCATCGTTCCCATTACATAATTTCTTTATCTTTTTCGATATCGCGTGGGCATCATCGTTTCTATTACATATTCTCTTTACCTTTTCGATATCGCGTGGGCATCATCGTTCCCGTTACATAATCCCTATACTTTTTCGATATCGCGTGGGCATCATCGTTCCCGTTACATAATCCTTATACTTCTTCAATATCGCGTGGGCATCATCGTTTCCATTACATAATCCCTTTACCTTTTCGAATTCGCGTGGGCATCATCATTTCGATTACATAATCCCTTTACATTTTCGATATGGCATGGGTTTTATCGTTCCCATTACATAATCCCTTTTCCTTTTTCGATATCGCGTGGGCATCATCGTTCCCATTACATAATCCCTTTACCTTTTCGATATTATTTAAAGTCCTTCCATAGTCGTTTCAAATTTAGAGAGGAAATTTGGTCATATTTTATCATGTTAAAATTCGTATACAAAAATTCGAGGAAGATTTATGAGAAAACCAAGAAAGAAAGGGTGAGGGGGGGGGTTGGAATGGTGGTTAAATCTAGGGGAAGGGGAAGAGGAAGTAAGATGAAAAAGGTCCCACGTAAAAAGGTCTCTGTTCCTATTAATCTCAATATTTATTAATCTTTTTTTTCCGTCATCGTATTTTCTTGCTTTTTTTTCCCCTTCTTCATCGTCGTTAATTGTCTTTATTTTTTATCTCTCTCTACATCACTAATTTTCTCTATCTATCAATACATGTATCAATCTATCTATCTTTTTCTCTTTCTTTTTCCTCTTCCTTTTTCTATTTGCTTCTTTGCAAGTTTTTCAGATTGTTTGTTCTTCTTTTATTTTTCTTCTTTCTCTTTCTTTCTTCCTGCCTTCCTTTCTTTCCTTACTTTCTTTCTAAATTTTCTGTTATATCTTTTCTACTTTCTTTTTGATTTCCTAAAATTCTTTTATCTTATATTTTTCTTCTTCTCTAATATTTTTCTTTCTTTTTTTTCTTTCGTTCTCACCCTATCTCTTTCCCTTTTTTTTATGGAAACAATTCCTCAACTCTAGAGTCAGATCTCTAGGGTATAAACACTTTAGAAACAAGTCCTCGTTCAAATAACTTAATTTTCATGTCGTTCTTTTTCGCGACTTCGATTTTAAGTGGTGGAAAAAGTCCCTCAGAAACGTTTGAGGGAAGATACCGGATTAGGAAGCGAATTGGGAAGCTATTTTTAATCTTTCTGCACTGTCTGTTAAATCTATTCATTTATCTATCTATCTATCTATCTATCTATCTATCTATCTATCTATCTATCTATCTATCTATCTATCTATCTATCTACTATCTATCTATCTATCTATCTATCTATCTATCTATCTATCTATCTATCTATCTATCTATCTATCTATCTATCTATCTATCTATCTATCTATCTATCTATATCTATCTCTATCTATCTATCTATCTATCTATCTATCTATATATATATATATATATATATATATATATATATATATATATATATATATATATATATATATATATATATATATATATATATATATATATATATATATATATATATATAATAGAGTATGCAGGAGGAAGTTGTTCAAAATACTAATGGATGGGGGTTGAAAGGGAAATTACTGAAGGGGATCAAAGCTTTTTATGTGAATTGCAGATCAAGAGTGAGGAAGTAGAGAGAACTTCGGATTGTTTAGCATAGGAGTGGGATTGAGACAGGGGTGTGTAATTTCGCCATGGTTGATTTAATCTATTAATAAATGGTGTAGTTAGGGAAATGGAGAGAGAAGGGAA
>SEYY01008682.1:250000-257500 GCA_009176605.1 Armadillidium nasatum | reverse complement strand
GGGAACGACAGTCCCGGATAAACACTGTAGAAGTTGAGCTACTCACAGCATTTTTAAAGGAATTTAATATGCAAATGACTTTTTGAATTTTTTTTTTTTTTTTTTTAAATAATCTTTTTAAAAAATGAACGAACGACAGAAGCTGTTTTTAAAAAGGCGAAAAACAACAAAAACAACAAGAGCGAGGTCATTATCAACATTTAAAAAAAAAAAAAAGTTAAAATATGCATATAGAAGAACAACAATATTAGCATGTGCAACAACATCATCAACATTATGCTATCGTCATCGTCAATAACGACAAAAATGTGAACAACAATAACAGTTAAAATTGCAACAACCGCGACAACAAACACAATAAGATCTACAATATAAACCAAAACAGCAGACACAACAGCACCAAAAAGATAGGATATAATTGCAACAACAACAACAAAAACAACAGCAACAAAAACAAAAACAACAACAAAAACAACAACAACAACAACAGCAATTATAATAGTCGAGCAGTAATACAAAAAAATAACAACAGGAAAAAAACTTTAGAATAAAAGAAAACAAAAATTAGAAAATCGTTCGAATAAAAAACAAGACCAACAATAACATCAGGAAAATCCTTTAGAATAAAAGAAAACAACAACTGGAAAAACAGTTAGAATAAAAAACAAGACCAACTCAAGAGGAAAATTCTTTGGGATTATAGAAAACAACTTTAAAAAACCTTTAGAATAAAAAAAAACAAGACCAACAGCAACACCAGCAGGAAAAAACCTTAGAATAAAAGTAAACAACAACTGGTAAAACCGTTAAAAAAAAACAAGACCACTAACAAGAGGAAAATCCGTTTGGGCAAAAGGAAACAACATTTGAAAAAACCGTTAGAATAAAAAAACAAGACCAACAATGACAACAGGGAAAACCTTTAGAGTAAAAGGAAACAACTGGAAAACCGTTAAAATAAAAAATAAAAACAGAAAAACAATACCAATACCCCTCCTAGAATAGGGCTCTGCCCGTCAGTGGTCGTGATGAGTAAAAAATAAAAATATAAATAATAAAAAAATAAAAACCATAAAAAACCATGAAAAACCGTTAGCATAAAAATATCATTACCCTTTTGTTTGAGAACCAAAGATGATTGAAATAAATGAAATAAATGAAAACCTGTTTTGGCAACTCCAGCAAACAAATAAATGGAAACATGAATAACAACAATGTTCTCATCTACAACAAAAAAATTGACAAACACAACTAAAAAGCAAAACAAAAAAGCACCATCATCACCACCACTAACAACAATAAAAATATTAGCAACAACAATAACAATAGGAACATTATTACCAGGAACAAAAAAAAAAAACGATGACAGTGACAACAACAGCAACACCACCAACGACAACACCAACAGCAACAACATCAACAGCAGCATTTTACCGCTACCACCTCAACTACAACAGCAACGACAACAACAACAACATTTGCAAAAAAGAAGCAAAAGTGATTGAAAGGAAGGAAATTCGCCATAAATATAAAGGAGAAAAGGAAGTTTGAGAGACTGAGAAAGAGGAAGCCTTAGAGAGAGAGAGAGAGAGAGAGAGAGAGAGAGAGAGAGAGAGAGAGAGAGAGAGAGAGAGAGAGAGAGAGAGAGAGAGAAAGAAACGGAAACAGGAAAAGGAAGGAAGGAAGGAAAAAAGGACAAAAACGAAGAATAACCGAATCGAAATGGAAGAATAAGAACTAAATAAGTTATTTATTGTTAGGAAAACAAAAAAGTTTGAAAAGGGGAAACATACAGAGAGAGAGATAGAGAGTAAAATATATTCGTCCCTGTATGGAGTACGATTCACACATCTGGGGTGGTTCTACTCATATGCTTTTCATGAAAAGGTGGAGTCTAGGTTTTTTCGTCTTATTAACTCTTCTGCTCTCACGAATTCTCTCCGGTCTCTTTCTGTCCGTTAAATTGTTGAGTCACTCTCTCTATATTATCGCTATTGCAATGTACACTGCTCTTCTGAATTCTCCTGTCACATACCTCCTCCATTGAGAAGGGCTTGTGCGACACGCATTCTACCAGTGATCGTACTGGATTTATGATCCCGATTCCGCTGGATCCCGATATGTTAACCAGAATCCCGATCCTGGTCCCGATGTGAAAATTTTAATCCCGAAAAATCCCGATATTCTGATCTCGATATCCCGATTATTTTATGGCGAAACAATTTTGTAATTTGGCTAAAATATTTCACAGAATATTCATAAAATTTCAATAATAAGAGCAACCATCACCCAACATTTCCTATTTTATTGTCAGGGTAACATAACTGCCAAGCACCAGCACACGCGTGAAACAGCAAACCCTCTTTTCACCTTCTAGATCTGACACCAATGGACGAGAAATGATGTCAGCGTTTCGGCGAAGGCTCAGACAAAACGAAAAGTCTGTGTCAGTCTACCAGTTTCTAAAGTTGTAATGTTTGGTGATTCTGTTCTACATGTCAACTGTTCGAAATCTAATTTAATTATATATATATATATATATATATATATATATATATATATATATATATATATATATATATATATATATATATATATATTTTTTTGATCGGTAGGAGTGTATAATGTAAGTTTAGGATATACATTACTTTATTTTATTAAAATTTCAAATAGTAAATTATCTGCCTTCTTCAATTAGCTTTCTGCCCTTCTATGTAATAGGTATATATATATATATATATATATATATATTATATATATATATATATATATATATATATATATATATATATATATATATATATATATATATATATATATATATATATATATATATATATATATATATTATATATATATATATATATATATATATATATATATATATATATATATATATATATATATATATATATATATATATATATATATATATATATATATATATATATATATATATATATATATATATATATATATATATATATATATATATATATATTATATAATAAATTGATATTTCTTAACTTTGGTGGATCATATATATATGTCTCTGACCTCTTTCTACCAAGAAGACCGGAAAGATAAAAGCTATACCAAAAAACTGGCAATTTAGTAGACACAAAAAGATTGAAATAAATTGAAATAAAAAGAGCGAACAAAAAGAAAAAGGTAGAAAGAAACTAATGGAACACAGAGAAAGGGACAATCAAACGAACATTGAAAGATAATGAATATCCGAAAAATATTATAGAGAGATAGGGTGATGAAAAAAAAAGAAAAGAGAAGAAGAAGAAGAAGTAGAGAGAGAGAGAGAGAGAGAGAGAGAGAGAGAGAGAGAGAGGAGAAGACAGTAATAATGAAAGAAAAAGAAACATTAAAGCAAAGAAAAAAAGGGAGTTAAATGAACGAGAAGCAAAGAGAAAATGATAAAAAAGAGAAAGAGAAGGAGAGGAAAGAAAAGAAAGAGAAAAAGAGAGAAGATAAAGAAAGTGATAAGAAGGACAGAGAAAGAGAAAGCGAATGAAGATTCAGAGATGACGAGAAAGAAAGCGAAAGATGATTCAGAGAGAAAAGAGAGAGAGAGAGAGAGAGAGAGAGAGAGATGAAAACTTTAACAAAAATTTACGTCACCGTTAATTTAAGTCATTAACATAATGGATCACTTTTGTGGATCATTTTAAAGGTATTGATTTAAGCGATCTTGAAATTTTTTAAAGAATTTTTTTCATTCTTTTTCAAGTATCTCCAAAATCCCTTTCTTGAAGGGTTTATATATATATATATATATATATATATATATATATATATATATATATATATATATATATATATATATATATATATATATATATATATATATATATATATATATATATATATATATATATATATATATATATATTATATATATATATATATATATATATATATATATATATATATATATATATATATATATATATATATATATATATATATATATATATATATATATATATATATATATATATATATATATATATATATATATATATATATATATATATATATATATATATATATATATATATATATATATATATATATATATATATATATATATATATATATATATATATATATTATATATATATATATATATATATATATATATATATATATATATATATATATATATATATATATATATATATATATATATATATATATATATATATATATATATATATATATATTGATAATGGGCCAGATGCCTACACAAAATCCACCAATATTGAAGAAAGCAAATTGCAGATCTGATCAAAGGCCAATATAGTCTCCATTCACCTTTTTTTGAGCTCATGTTGAAAGTGAGGAAAATGCGAGTAAAAGAAGAAAGAATATTTTGCAGACTTCATCTTCAAATAAAAAAAAAGATGAACTTTCTGTTAGATTTACGGAAAATGGAAGAGACTGCATGGAAAGAAGTACAGTAATCTTTGCTCAAAAGTGGAGGTATGCGACTAGACATTTTGGAAGAACTTTGTTTCGCTCATTGAAATAAATTGACCTAACGTATCGATGTGAGAAGTTCCAAAAATGTCACAACAAATTTTTTTCATTTATTTTCTTATTAGAAAATAAATCGGGGAAGCTACTTTCTTCTGCTTAACATGTCTTTTCCTCTTTTGAAAAATTTTACTGTGACATTTTTGCCACTTGTCCAAACGATTCGTTAGGAGAATTTTTGCAGTGTTGTATTGGCGATGGGATAAGTAAGTTGTGTGGTCACGTCGAATATATAATGGGTACTCCATTCAAAAGCGAACCACACCCCTATGCAGAGCAAGCAATGGTGATGCGACTGAGAAGTTCCGAATGCTCTCCAGAAAACATAGACTATTAGAAGCTTATTATGGAAGAGGAACAAATATTCTAGGAATATAACAAAGAAAAATATAAATTATATTTTAAAGAGACGAAGGTATGAATTTTATATTTTCTAAAAAGACACTAAAGTTATATAGAACGTTATATCTTGTACAGTCGTCAACAGAAGTTCGTTCCTATTAGGCTGGAAATAAATATATATATAAAATGGAAGAAGTAAAAAGTGGTTCAGCGGTAAAGTGAAAGAAAAGCCAGCTGTTATAACTAATAATCTCCGGCATCCGCGATAGGCTTTTCCCAGCCAGCGGTATCCGCCGTGGGCCCAAGAAACCCAAGGATCTTCCTCGGAAGATCCTACTGACAGGACGAAAGTCCTACCTGTGGTATGGGGGAGAAAAAAATAAAAAATAAAATAAAATAAAATGGAAATCATTTCATAAAAGCTCTATTTTGAATAAAAAGAAAATAAAAACATTGAGCGGGGTTTAATTGAACTGTGATTGGCTGAACCTGAAATGATCCCCATTTTATATAAATATTTATTTCCAGCTTAATAGAAACGAACTTCTGTTGACGACTGTACATGGATGAAAAAGATCGCTTTTAAAGCATTAAGGCAACCATGTTTTCTCTGCCAAAGTATAAAAAAAATTCAAAAATCAGTTACTCAAAGACAACCATTTTAACCTCACATATTCTCCTATTTCTAGAATATTTATTATAATGAAAAGAGATTCGAAATGTTGTGTCATCAATATATATAGTAGACATGTAATCAAATGGCAGTCATTAATAAAAAGAAGAAAAGTGTGGGAGATAGAATAGAGCCTAGGATAATCCCTCTATTAATAGATTTTAAGGATGAACATTGGCCGCCTACATCAATATCCTTAGAGACCACCCGAATAGAAATATATATATATATATATATATATATATATATATATATATATATATATATATATATATATATATATATATATATATATATATATATATATATATTAAAAGAGCTCTTCGAAACTCTTTAAAAATCAATATTAATATTATACGTTCTTCTGAATTTAGTCGCAGACAAAATAGCAAAACATTCACCTGATGACGCTTGATCAGTCTGTTTTGTACCTGCGATACAGGAGGTCTTCTTTAAGGTTGAGAGAGAGCGAGAGACGGACGATAAGAGTGATTGAGAGAGAGAGAGAGAGAGTAGAAGAAAAAGAGAATGAGACTGTAATAATGAAGGAGGTGGGGGGTGAGTATAATGAAAATAGAAAGGAAAAATAGAAAGAGACAGAAGAAAATAGAGAAGTAAAGAAAATCAGAAAAAAGAAGATTAACAAGGAAAAAGAACTGAACATAAAATGGGATTTTAAAGGTCAAAATAAGCATAAAATTACCTTTATAAAAACTGTCATGTTATGAGAACCCCCTTCTCTACTCCTAACCTTTCACCCCTTTCACCCCTTTCTCCCCCAGAACTCCCGGCCTCCCAAAGGATAGTCTTATCTCATCCATCTTGGAAGCATTATTTTTTTTAAAACGAGAACGTAATCAAATTAGCAACTCTACTAATTTCTCAGTAATGAAATGAGAAAATCAAATCTGCATTTCATTTAAATCCTATATACGAACTTTAATAGCATTCCTTGATTGACTGAGTTTCCATATTATATTTATTTCTGCCTCCATTGAGGCAAGATTCTTCGTTGAATTAGAGCAGAAGCCATTTTCCCTTTTAACTTAGATTTCAATGCCTCTAGGAAAAGAATAGATTAGTTAACATAAAATATAATATATCAGTTGTTTTATATCAGTTGATTTAAAAGGTTACTTTATGTGTCTTAATTGATATCAATCAGTTGTTTTATGTCAACTGATTTAAAATATTATTTCAGTTGTCTTAATTGATATCAATCAGTTGGTTTGTCTCAGCTGATTTAAAATATTACTTCAGTTGTCTTAATTGATATCTATCAGTTGTTTTATCTCAGTTGCTTTAAAACTTTACTTCAGTTGTCTAAATTGATATCAATCAGTTGTTTTATGTCAGTTGATTTAAAATATTACTTCAGTTGTCTTAATTGATATCAATCAGTTGTTTTATGTCAGTTGATTTAAAATGTTTTTTCAGTTGTTTTAATTAATTGATACCAATCAGTTGTTTTATGTCAGTTGATTCAAAATATATTATATCTATTCTTTTGATTGATATCAATCAGTTATTTTTATGTCAATTGACTTAAAATATGTTATATCAGTTGTTTTAATTGATATCAATTATTTGCCTAATTTCATTTATTTTTAAAATATGTTATATCAGTTGTTTTATGTCAGTTGATTAAAAATATGTAATATCATTTTTTTTTTTTTTAATTTGAATCAATTAGTTGTTTTATGTCAATTGATTTAAAATATGTTGTTTAAGTTATTTTAATCGATATCAATCATTTGTTTTATGATTTAAATGATTTGTTTTCTATTTGTTTTCTATTTGTTGATTTAAAATGTTATATCAATTGTCTTAATTAATTGATAATAATCAGTTGTTTTAATTGATATCAATCAGTTCTTTTATTTCAGTTGATTTAAAATTAAGTTATATCAGTTGTTTTATGTCAGTTGATTCAA